>APFE031289255.1:14667-50442 GCA_000404065.3 Pinus taeda
TTGTATCCTCATAATGTGCTATCATTTCTTCCGTAAAAATTTCCCAAGTGACAATTTGTTTACGAGAGCAAAGCCATCGATACCATACAAACTGATTTGGTTACAAAAATAAAGTTGCAATATGTACCTTTTGTGTGTTTTGCACATTATGGAGATTGAAAAATTACTCCATCTGTAGTATCCATGTTATGGGATCTTTTCCATCAAAATTCCTCATATCAATTTTTGGAACATGGTGGGTCTTCAATCCAACATTAGAGTCTATGAAATCATGATTAACATTTCTTTTGTTCTCATCATGAGTTTCCTTTACTACCCTTTCACCATTAGTAACCATTTCTTGTAGCAACTTATTCAAATTTATCTTCAATTCTTCCATCTTAGCGTTCATGCCATTCATCTTAGTGTCCATGCCATCCATATTAACTTGCATTCCATTCATATTAGCTTCCACACCATTCATCTTGGCTTTAGTTACCTTTTTTGAGAGTGAAATTTGTTGTACTTGGTCTTGTAATTTTGATATATCATGTTGCATTTCTTCCTCTTCTTCACGAGTCATGCTAGAGATTTCAGATTTCTTGCTAGGTGTTTCCATTTTCTTTCTTCTAGGCATCAATTAATGTTAATAATTCTTCACTATTCCCTTTGAATTCCTTCAAACTATTTTTTCAAACCAATCTTATGCAAAATTAAAAAAAAAAATACACACCTTTTTTTTTCACTTTGTAAGAGTTCAATATTGAATCTATTTTATCTATGTAACTACAGATCTTGAATACTTGAAATCATGTCCTGAAGTAGCCCTTTGAGTCCTCTTTCTAACCCCACAAGTTTGATCAAGATTGGATTCTCCAAGGAAGAGTTATGCGAAATCTCCTAGGGTGCCCTGATTATAGACTAGTTCAGTAGAGCGAACTTGTACGAAGTGTCACGTGTCAAGTTTTAGACCTTAGTATCTAAAACTGATACAGAAAACTACATGTTGTCCTCTTTCTAAAAATTCTTACGAAATTTCCATTTGATGCTCAGAACAAAATTTATGATAATTTTTCCCAAGTCATTTGTTTGGAATGTAATTTGGGAGTCTGCAAAAACCCTAACTTCCTCAAATCATATCTCTGAAACTATAGCGAGACAAGCTCTGAAATTTGGACCCACAGCTCAAATGGGTTTTTTTAGCTTCTGAAACATTGCAGAAACAAAGTTATAGTGAACATTCCATGATGACCTGTTTGGAGCAGTGAAACCCTAGAATCCAAAGCTCTGATACCAAATGTTAGGAAACCAACTCACAAAAAGATAGAATATATATATCAATTCCTTAGAATTCAGCCTTTTCGAGGGGGCAACCTCCTTTGTATTATACAAATGAATAATTCTTTAATGATAAAAATGACTAAACCTCCCTTCTATATATAGGAGTCTAAGGGGTCACAATATAATCAAGCCGACCTAACAGTAATAACATAAGGGCATAACAATAACAATAGTGGTTTCTATGGGCACACTAATAAAATATGGGAGCAATAAGGGCACAATGATAACAATAAGGGATACAATGACAATAGTAATGGAGGAATCACTAGTCTTATAGGGACCTAACAGCTTGGGGGTGAAACAGAGAGATAAAGAAGGAGAGATGGAGAGGGGGGGGGGTTGAGAAGGAGAGAGGGAGCAAGATAGTGATAGAATTGGAGGGTAAAGAGAGAGAGAGAGTTGAAGGGGAGAGATAGAGTGAGGTGGAAGAGAAAGGGAGAGAAAGGAAGGAAGAGAGCGAGGACATGAGAGAGAGAAGGATAGAGGAAGGGGGGAGAGATAAAGGTAAGAAGAAAGACACATGGAGAGAAAGGTGGAGAGAGTGAGAGGGAGCGATAGGGGATATGGAGAGAGAGAGGAAGAGTAGAGAAGGAGGGAATAGAGATAGAAGGAGGGGAGAGGGAGAGAAGGTGAAGATAGAGAGTGAGGGAGAGGAAGAGGGAGGGACAGATATATAGATATGGAGAAAGAGTGTGTATGTTTTGGGGGTGATATAGAAAGACAAAAAAGACACAGAGGGAGATAGAGATATAGATGGAAGGTGAAGAGAGGGAAGAAGGGAGAGATAGAGAGAGGGAGAGAGAGATAAATTTGGAGAGAGAGAGAGAGAGAGAGAGAGAGAGAGAGAGAGAGCATGTGTGTTTGAGGGGGTGAGATAGAGAGACAAAGAAGGGGAGATTGAGGGAGATACAGATATAGATGGAGGGGGGAGAAATGGAAGAAGATTTCTTGAACTAGATGAATTGACTTCAATGTAGATGGTTATTTCTCATTCTATTTGATTGTTTGCACTGAAGGAGATACACTAAATTAGAGGGGAGAGGAGGAATGAAGAGAGATAGAAGGAGAGGATTGAGAGAGGGAGAGAAGGAGACATGATGATGGAGGGGGAGAGAGGAGAGATAGAAGGAGAGAGTGAGGGAGAAAATGATAAGGATGGAGGGAAAAGAGAGTGAGTGTGAGATAGTGATGGGGGGAGAGAAAGGGATAGAGAGGAAGGACGAGGGAGAGGGAGGGAGGGAGAGAGAGGAGGAGATAGGTAGGGAAAAATATATGGAGTTGGAAGGGGAGAGAGGGAGGGAAGAAGGCATACATAGAGAGATAGAGGTGGAGAGAGAGAGAGAGAGAGAGAGAGAGAGAGAGAGAGAGAGTGATGAGGGAGAGATGGAGAGAGAGTTTGTATGCTTGGGGGTGAGATAGAGAGACAAAGGAGGAGAGATGAAGGGAGATAGAGATATAAATGGAGGGGGAGAGAGGGAAGAATATTTCTTACACTAGATGTATTGATTTTAACATACATGGTGATTTCTAATACTATTTGATTGTTTGCACTAGATGCATTGATTTCAGTGTAGATGTTGATTTTTAATGATATTTGATTACTTGCACTAGATGCATTGGTTTCAGTGTGGATTTTAATTTCTAATCCTATTTGATTGCTTGCACTAGTTGCATTGATTTCATTGTAGATATTTTCTAATTCTATTTGATTTCATGCATTAGATGCATTGATTTTAGTGTAGATGGTTATTTATAATCTTATTTGATTACTTACACTAGATGCATTGATTTCATTGCAGATGGTCATTTATAATCCTATTTGATTTCTTGCACTAGATGCATTGATTTCAATGTAGATGTTGATTTCTAATGACATTTTATTGCTTGCACTATATGCATTGATTTTAGTGTAAATGTTATTTCTAATCCTATTTGATTGCTTGCACTAAATGCATTGGTTTTAGTGTAGATGTTTTCTAATTATATTTCATTGCTTGTACTAGATGCATTGATTTCAATGTAGATGTTGATTTTTAATTATACTTGATTGTTTGCACTAGATGTATTGATTTCAGTGTAGATGTTATTTATTTTATTTTATTTGATTTCTTGCACTAGATGCATTGATTTATGTGTAGATGTTGTTTGCTAATCTTATTTGATTGCTTTCATTAGATGAATTGATTTTAGTGTAGATTTTTTTTTTCTAATCATATCTGATTGCTTGCATTAGATGCATTGATGTCAATGTATATGTTAATTTCTAATTCAATGTAACTAGATGTATGATGGTACATTAATTTTAAAGTGATTAGATTAACAGTGTGATTGATTTTAGTGTAGGCACAAGAATATTATTGACAATGTACATTGTTTTTTGTGTTATAGTAATTCAACCTATTAATATTGGAGAGCAAGAGAGAAAGGTAAGATGTTTACTACAATAGCTCGAGTTTATGATTTGAATGGATTACTATTTAAATTTAACTTTTCATATAATCAATATGAAAATATGGAAAAACTAACAAGGGTGACAATAAGAATGGTAGAAGAAAATAGTTGAGATTTATCACAATGAAGACTATATGTAGTTAACTGCATTCTTACACATTTTTCGTCATTCAACACTATAACATTGTCATTTTGCACTCAAAAGTTTTATTTCATCATTTTTCATAATTAAATTTATTATAGCTATCATCTCAAGAGATTGAGGTAACTTAGTAAATTTAAAATTAAAACTACTATTCAAGATATATTTAGTAATATATGGAGGGACACTATTAAGAATTAATTAGTTGTCAAAAATTGTGATACCTAAAATTAAATGAAATAGATGTGCAATATCAATCCTCCTACAAGATATTCACAAGATTGTCTTCCTTCTTCATCACCAATTAATTACTAAGACAATTACATACACATATAGAAATATAACATAAAAATTGTGACATTCACAAAAATTACCATCCAAATCCAAACACATAAACACACAAACCACTCAAAGCATCCAAACACAGACACACACAAACCACTTAAAACATCCAAACATAGACATAAAAATCATTCAAGGAAAGCAACATAGAATAAATTAAAGAAAAAAATTATATTGTCATGTGAGGAAAAGAAAACATAATGTAAATTTCAAAGTATGGAGTTTATCTAAATATATGACATTTATTCCCTCAGCTGGAACCAGCCTAGATCCATCTAACTCCGGATCTATCATGTGCCGAGAGGGATCAAATCCCTCGAGGTGAAAACCTTTCCTCAAATTCTACACTTCAAAAAGAAGGTGTACATGTAGAGTGATTTTATCCCTCTCAGCGCATGATAGATCCATAGTCAGATGGATCTAGGCTAGTATACATTAAAAACCACAGTAAAATATATATAGCGACAGTGTCGAGAAGAAACTATCACAATGAATGACAAATGAAAATTGAATCAAGTAGGCTAGATATGATGATGGGGATGGCTAACGATTACATCGAAGCATAGGTTAAAATTGAAGTGGAGTAATTTTGTGACCAAGATGAAAGTCAATATTTCAGGGCTATAAACTTCCCAAAATCCTCAATGCTGGTCATTTTATATAAGTTTGTTTAGATAATTATTTCCTCTCCATAATAGTAAATATCATTTATCTTGCATATTAGTTATTGGTTGTAATTTCAAGGTTGGAGTTGTAAAGCATGATGGCTATTTAGATATAAACACTTCGAGGAGGCGTAATCAAAATTGTTGACAATCGTGAATAATCAACACAACGTCATTATCACCCTTGGGTATAATGAAGGCATCACAAATTCACTACATTAAGAGCACATTTAATTTCCAATTATCATGATGTAAATGTATTATTTTGTCATTAATTACAAATATTGAAATTATGGTAAAGCACTACAAAAGAATATCAAAGGTCACTTAGAAGCTTAAAAGTAATGGTGGAAGTCTAAAAGTACTAGGGGAGAGAACGAGTCAATTGGAAGTTGAAATTTCTAGAGGGATACCAAAGGTCATAGGAGAAGGTGGAGAATACCCTCCTCATTTATATAAATGTAACCTTATGCCCCATGCAAGGGGACTTTCAGCACTCAAGTTAGGCTAGGAGTTATACTGGTATTTTGTGCTAGAGGATATGAAAGCATTTGCTCTTATCGGATAATAGGTTGAGGGATTGTGGGGTGAGTGTTATGTCCTAAAGATGATATGAACTACTCTCATCCCACTATTGAATTTTGACGAGGTTGTGTACATGTATTTGAATGGGCAACAATATTAATGAGAAGTTTTCATTCCATACATTGATTCCTATACACGTCAATGGAACTTTTGAGAACTATTCATGCTTTTTTCATTTATGTATGTGAGTTTACACATTGGTTACATGTTTATGAACTATTTTTTTTCATATAGCTAGTGTGTTGGATTTGAATTTTTTCTCCTCATCCAAAGTTAATTTTAGTGATTAAGTGTGAACTAATTTGCTTTTGGTTTCTAGCAATATATTACTTGTGTATGTCTTAGTTAGTCTCAACTATTTGTTTCTTCCTTAAGGAATTTTCTCACATATTATTTTGTTTTTATGTTCTTATATTATGTTCTACAAGCCATCAATGGAGGTCCAATTTTGTCCTCATTCTTCTGACATAGTACACTTGGTCTCACACTTATCTCTGCATTTTATTTCAAGAGAAAAACACACATCTAATGGAAGTCACACTATCATCCTGTTATGAAACCAGCTCAAGAAAAGATAGAAAAGATAGATCAACGCCTTAGAATTCAGCCTCTTCGAGGGGGCAACCTCCTTTACATTACATAAATGAACAATTCTTGGATGATACAAATGAAAAGACCTCCTTTCTATATATAGGAGTCTAAGGAGTCATAACATAATCAGAGCCTACATAACAATAATAATGTAAGGGCACAATAATAACAATAGTGGGCTTCTATGGGGCACAATAGTAACAATATGGGCACTACATGGGTACATCAATATAATAAGTGGGTTGTACTAATAACAAAAGGGGTTACACTAGCAGTATAGGGGCCTAACACATCCCATATGGGGATCCTATCCAAAATGGTGTGAGGTCTAATTGGGGCTTCATACCAGGGATACCCCATAGTGTTGGTGGAGTATCTATCCTTGTCAACACCTTGCCTTGCTCACAGCCCAGAACCCAGAATCAAAACAAAACATTGATCACTGCAATTAATTTCACTATTTTGTTGTATGTTTGAATGGAGCAATGGCATGCATTTATAATGATCATGTGATCTGGGTTAATGGTAAATCCCTTAATTCATTCCCATAACCTTTTACTACTAAATGGCACTAGATGACCAATAGGAGAGCCTTTTTCTTATCCCCCTACTATTAAAATATGTGACATGACCATGATAGTTCCTTAGAGTTGATCACTTTGAACATGCACATTCTTTAATAAATTTGGTGCTTTTGGGTTTTCCCCACATGTGGAATGTTTAAGGCACCTTAACCATCACTTTGGGGCTTCATATTTAGGAGGGAATATATCTTCAACCAAGATGAGCCACATGGCATGCCACCTACTATTGGAAACAACATGATGAGCAAAATCAATCCATGGTGATCTTGCATGTGATGGAATCGTCCTTCATATTATTTTTCTTTAATAAACGATGGGGTCTCGGCTAATACTTCCCATTATTGTAATCTAACATATATTAAAATTATTTATTTCAAAGCATCTTCAAGGCATTTTTAAGACTTTACTTCTCTTGTTCATTGCTTCTAAAGAGGATGTGCTCTTCATGCTGCTCACCAACAACTAAATTTGAAATTAATGACAACACCATTCAACAATCTCACCCTTTTCGTTGATGGTAACACTCATACCCCCCCTGTGATTACTTTTCCCCTTGTCTCCATACTTTTGATATTCCTTTCTTGATTTATCTCCCCCTTTAACATTAGTGGAAGAGGGAAACTCCCCCTAATGAAGTATCTCCCTTTGTTTTTAATTTCCCTCTCTCCTCCTAACAATTTCTCTCCTCATGCCTTCACAACTTTCCATTATGTGACTAGTTGATTCTTCTCATCAATATACTTTACTAAAAATTTACCTCTATGACAACAAGTCCTCAATCTTGAAGTGCCACAAAACTATATTTTCAAGTCTACTACTCAATTGTACATAATGTTTACTAATATGTCCATAATGTTGATCAAAACATTGTAAGTTTTTCATTCCAAATCAAGCTTCCCAAAGGTTAGATCTTCAAATTTGCAATTTTTGCGACTTAGACTGCCCCTCTTCAACATTCACTAGACTAGGAGTCTCCAAGCTAGATTGTTTAGAACGATATATGAACATGCTATGTTGCAAGATCATTTTTCTAAATCTGCACATCTTCCTTAAAATTTATAGATTCATTATGGTCTTGCGGCTTCACAAATTTGTGTCAGCATGACCTCTAGGATTTCTTCATTCACCTGTTCTTCTTGCTTTTCTTCTTCTTCTCCAAACCTTCTTCTACTTGATATCAGTTGTCCCTCATGCTTCTGCAATCACGAGCTATGTATCCATAGTTGTGGCATTTGTAACATTCAATGTGGTACATGAATGATGGAGCATCTAACATATACTTTTTGCTGATGAAGCCATTTGGATATCTATCTTGTGTTCCTGCAAACTTGCTTCTAGGATTTTGGTAATGACCTTGATAATTATCCACGCCATAATCTTTGCAATCCCTAACCTTATGCCAAAAATTATAGATGAAAAGCAATACTTGGGAAATATACTAGGGTACCTAGATGAGATGGCTTGCTTTGATGATGTTGATCTTATAAAGACATTCCTTCAATACTGTGTTAATCCTTATCCTTGATTAAATCATCATAACTCCCTGGAGAAACATTTTCAATAATCTTTTGTCTTTTTTGGCCCTTGAAGAATGATTACTTTGCTTTTAGTATTCTCTTCAACCTTGTTTTGTGGGGCCTTGAAACTTCTGCCTTCACTGCATGGAGCTTCACCTTCATACTCAATACTTGTCAATATAACTTATATTCTTTCTACTTCTTTTTCCTTCATTTTTAAGCCAACAATCTCTTGCTCCTTTTCCTCAATGACATGATTCTTCTTTTTAACATCTTTGATTTTCTCCTTCTGCCATTCCTTGAGCTTGTTTATTTTAGCTAGAGTTGCATGAAGTTCCTTTTGCTATTGAATAACTTATGCTTCAAGTATCTGATTTTCCTTCCTTGTTTTCCTAAGATCACTTAAAGCACTGGTCAATTCTCCCTCCATATCCACTTCTTCTTCTTCTTCTTCTTCTTCATCTTCATTGTCAGGTTCTTTGTTATGAGTATCTTATCATGAAGAGTTCTCTATCTAAATGATTATCATTATCTTCATATTTTTCTACGTTCTTCTTAAGTAAATATTTTTAAGTTTCTCCCAAATATTTTTAGCACGTGAGCATTAATCCACTTTGTTTTTCACAAAATCTGGCAAAGCACTCATAATGAAATTCATTGATTTTGTATTGTACCTTTTTTTATTAATTTGTAGATGTTTTTCCAAAAATAACCAAATTCCATACATCATATCCAAGAGCTCCTAACTAGGCTTCCATACTAGATTCCCATATTTCATAGCTTGTTTCATCGAATAAAGGAATTGGTTCAACCTGTTTCTCTTCATTAGTTGTAATAGATTTTGAAATTAGTACAATGTCAGAGACTTCTTTTGACAGTTTAGAGGCGTGCTTCCTTGATCTTCCCATCTTTGTTCTCTAGATATCTTCCTTCCAGTTGTTAGGATGCATCTGAAGGAATCTACTCTAATACCAATTGTTGGAATATTCACCAATACTAAGAGGGCGGGGGGGCGAATCAGTATTAGACATTTTTTTACCATTTTTCATATCATGTAAATATTAATAGTTAGCAAAATTGTTCAACCATGTATATAGTACACAAGATACTTTTATATGGAAACCAAAATAGGATTAAACCATGTAACTCTTTTTAATATATGTCTTAAAAATCACATCAACAATAAGCACCAACTTCCAAGATTCTCCAGCACCAATTGAAAGGCAGCACCAACACCCTGTTTTTATTAGCTCCAAATGAAAGGTTGCACCAACACCCCTACAAACACCAACTTGTTGCATCGACACCAACCTTCCCTAGCACCAACTACCACCTTGAAGTGTTCTTAGGCACCAACTTGAAGGAGACTTCAATATCCACCTTGCACCACCCTACCAACCTTATGAATGAAAGATAAATGAATATGATAGATCACACTAATCACCCTACTCAATCAATTCACTTTATCACTACACTTCATAACCACTACTATGATCATTGTCCAACCATTGTTGTTAATAGTCCTAGTATCACCATTTTCAACAACACGCATTTTCACAACATTGGCTCTGTTTTTTTCCAATAGTCACGTGTTGGTAAGTTTTCATAACACTATCAACCTACAAATACTCCCAATGTCATAGTCAATCCTACATACTACCTTTATTTTAATCATTGTCACTTAAAATTGCAAATATTGTCACTAGATGTCATATTGTTGTTCGTACACTAGTGCATCAATTTGGTCACAAATTCCCTCTCAGAATTTGTTCTTGCCATACATTCAAAACCATTGCAAATTACTCACAAGCCTTTAAAAATTATAACAGAAATCTAATTATCAAAACACAACATCAATACTTCTCATGTCTTTAAGACTATTCACTACAAATCTCTAATCGTAACGCTTCTTCCAGAACTCAATTTGGACTAAATCTAAGTCCATAAACCATCAAAGCCATTCATACCCCTATAATAAAAATCAAGTGTTTACAAATTTTCCATTTTAGGTTTGTGCTTCTACAAATTGCCACTCTTTGGCATCAATGCTACAAATTTAATACCATAGGTTTGTTATTCATTCCACAAATGAACCAAATGGCAAAAAATAATCAAATTAAATTTGATTGGTCAAATTTTGGGATTCAAACCTGAAACTCTGGCCTTTTTTCTTTGATTCAACAATGGATGCACTACACATGAGTGCTTGTAACATTATTCATTTGAGTTTATTAAGTCGAAATGAAAATGCACCACACATATATATATATAAACTATGATAATGTATGCGTGCCATATCCCTTAGCGTCTACCAATTTGAGCATTATATGTATATGTATATACAATTTCAATGGTTCCACACCACTCGATTTCTTTCATGTTGAGCCACATATAAATATGTATAGTTATAACCAGGCGACATCACTCAACTTTTGTCATGTCAAGCCACATATATATGCATAATGCAACAAGTGGTCGATCCACATGTAATAGACACTCCTCAGTGTTTACCAAAACTTCATAATGGCTCAATTTCAATCAAACCAAAAACTATAATAGCTTCCATATGTTAGATTTGTTAAAAACAAAATAGATTTATTCATTTGAGCATCAAGACATTGTTTTAAAATTGGATCATACAATTTTGAACCCACCAAAGATGCACGAAATCTTGTGTTTCACTGCATGCATCGGGTGATATCAAGCACTCCTCTTCCAAAATAACAACATCATCTAAAAGAACTAGTTCCAAGAAAATTCTACCAATTAATTTAAATTGTTCTCCCTGTGACATGTCTATTCATATAATTTCCCTCAATATAAATTCATAAATTAGATATTTTCAAAGTATTTGTATATGTGTCATGTTTTTTCATATAACTGCCCTCAATATGAATTCAGACAATATATATTTTTAGAGTATCTCTATCAACATCGTCCACATAGAATAGTTTTCCTGTTTTAAATGAAATAAATGTTACCAACCATATCTGAATCCACGATGTTTTCTCAATGATATAAATTATGCAAAGTGGCAAGGGAACAATAAAACTGAGTGCAACTAAAAATAAAAATGACCCATGAAAAGTCAGAATCAAAAGACCGACCAGTGCATGCCTTATGTTTCGACAGATCACATATTTCAAAACAAAGTAATAACCTTAAAATTTCACCATGTATTTAATTATTTCAACCCACATGCTCTGGAAATCATGACTGATCTACATGCCAATCGATACTAAATTTCTTGAGTAATTCATTTTTTAGGTCACTAGCTCACATATTTCAAATTATAACCATATGAGATGAGTTTTGTGAACTCGTCTAATCTCATTACAATAGTTAGAGAAAATCCTCAACTGCATCAAAAACCAAAACAAAAGAAAAGGAAATAATGGCATGTCGAATAGAAACCATTTCCGGAACAAAACATGTATTACTGCAATCTCTTTCACAAGTTCATTGTATATTTGAATGGAGAAACACCATGTATTTATAATGATCATGTGATCTAGGTTAAGGGTAAAGCCCTTAATTTATGCCCATAATATTTTACGACTGAATGGCATTAAATGACCAATGGGGGAGCCTTTTGGTTATGCCCTTACTATTAAAATTATTGTCATGACCATGATAGTTACTTAGAATTGATTGCATCGAACATGCACATTCTTTAATAAATTTGGTGCTTATTTAGTTTTGACCCATATTTGGAATGTTTAGGGTGCCTTTGACCATCACTTCAGGGATTCAAATTTAGGATGGAATATCTCTTCAACCGAGAGGAACCACGTGGCATGCCATTTAGCATTGGAAACAACATGACGAGGACAATAAATTCATGGTGGTCTTGCATGCAGTGGCATCATCCTTCATATTCTTTTTCTTTAATCAATTGTGGGACATCTTGGTTGGTACTTCCCATTATTGCAATATGATGTATATTAAAACCATTCATGTCAAAACTTATTCAAGGAATTGTCAATTCTTTTCATTCTCTTCTTTGTTGCTCCCAAAGAGGATGCACTCTTCACGCTACTCGCCAACAACTAACTTTGACATCAATGACAACACCATTCAACACACTTGAGTCTCTATTGGTACATTGTTAGTTCAATTGATCGCATCTCTACATTAAATCTTTATTCACACCAATTTAATTTAACAATATTGTTTGACATATCCAATATAGTTGTTGTAAGATATAAAGGTTATATCTATTATATTTCTATAATATTCCAAAATTTGCAATCGAGTTAAGCCTAGGTAAAGGTATATTGGTTGATTAGGTTTTTCCAAAATGGTTAATTGGATTTGGGAACCTTAATTTTGACTGACATCAATCATGTTGAATGTTGATATCTCAACATCCATACATTATTTGCATCCTGTTATGCTCACATAGTTTGAACTTTGGCTCATAGACTAATGTAAGATTGTGTCACCCTACCCCCCTCAAACATTCTCAAAAATGGATAGTTTCTTATTTGTTGAACAAACAAGTATCAGTGCACAAGGAACTTCCCTACTTGAAAAATTAAACCTAGAATGCAAATTGTTTAGGCCTTGCAACTTGTAATGTTGTCACTTAATAATTGCCCTCCCTTAACATATGCCGAATTGGCATCATTGCTTCATCATTGGTGTTGGATTGCCTAAACTCAAGTCAAACATGGTTGAGTATAATTCAAAGTTGGCATGCCTGAGATGAGTATTGGTTTAAGGTGACTCTTCATTTACTATTAATTTTAATGTTAGTTATCTTACCACGTGGCTTGTGTTTGACTCAATTTTTTTAGACCATTGCTTGTTGTTTACATGGAAAATGATTTGTTAGAATTAGTTGAGACACACACATATATATAGTTGGTATGTAAAATGTCAATGCACACTATCGAACAATGTAATTGATTAATCAATTATATACAATTATTATTCATATCTAAGTGGTGGAAAACCCTATATCCTCTCATTAGGATAATAATATTTTTCATTGAGTAATGATAGCTTTACATAATGGATTTTATCTAAGTTGCATTATTGAGCACGAGAAAAAATTAGGTCATTCGTTTATGTTTGGATGTTAAGTTTTTTCATTATGCATGGATATTTTATTTATCATTAGTGTGCTCATATTTTCGTTATTGGAATGTTTTGATCACTATAATACAAACAATGTTTATTAATTGTGTTGGTTGTAGCAATTTGCCATGATTAATGATGAAAATCAAGTGAACATGATCTTTTATCAAGGCCATCCATTCCTCACCAAATAATACAATCTTATGCTTTTTCTACCTCTAGACTAATTTCCTTAAGGGTGGATGAGATTATTCTTTTGACAAAACAATTATTCGTGTTTCCTTGTACTTATCAAATGATTGTGACTTAGTTGTTCCATTTAGGGATTTCCCACTTAGGTTAGGAGACTTTATTTTGAACTAGACGAGAGAGGAAAGGCCACCCAGTTGACAATAGGTGATTCTCCTAGTATATGCCCCTCAACTCCCACCAATAGGACCTAGTTTTCTCTTCATCAATAATTTGAGTAATAACATCATACATAGTGTGTTGAAGAATATAGGGAAATTAGAATTAATGTGATTCTTCTTAGCTTAATAAATATTTTTGAGGTGTTTTCAATTTCTCTTCTTATACTAATCTTCACTTATTATTAATGTGTCTTCTTTAGTCCATCAAATAGCTACCAAAACAAAGAGACAAGAACACAAGACATTGGCATTCTACCAAGGCCAAAAACTCTCAATCTTGGAGAGGAAAACCCACACAAATTCTTCTTATAGAGATTCCAATTGACAAATACCAAGACCATGACCCTTGACCTATCATGCCACTCCAAGGCTAAGAAAAAAATCCTATTTTTTGTAATTGTTGAGATCATCATCACCGTGCTTCATCATTGTTCCATCTTTACTTAGATCATTGTTGCATACTGATATCATCTCTACCACCATTATTATTACATCATTATTGCACCTTGCTGCACTACCACGGAGATCTTAATTACTGTTGCATTCTCACCGAGATCTACCACGGAGATCTTAATTACTGTTGCATTCTCACCGAGATCTTCTCCAAAACAAATATGTATATGTATTTATGTATATGTATAAATATAATTATTATATATTAAAATATATATATATATATATATATATATGTATATATATGTATATATATGTATATATATATGAGAGGTGCACTTAGATTCACCAAGACAATGATCTTCTCTCTTAAGGTCATGGTTGTAGTTAGTATGTTGAGAGTGTATTACTTGTGAGATCATAGTTGTGTTGAGATAGTGAGTGTATCATCTCCATCCGATATGTTGAGAAAGTATTAGCACTGTGATCTTTATCATCTTATCTATATCGAGACAGTGACATTATTGCATTGAGATTATCACCATAGTTAGGTTGATATTGTAATCTTCTCACTGAAGTTTTCCACGAGACAATGTCCACCTGTAATGCGGATTAGATCCCTGTATCCATCCGAGAGAATATGAATTGTCTGTACTCTTGTTCTTGCATGAGATTCTGTAACACTATATCTTGTCTGGGATTCTTGCACTCACTGTGCCATCTGAAGTTGCAAAGATAGGTTCGAAATTCTGTCTCATTGTAGTGACTCTAGCTATGTATATATAGTTGTTTGCCCCTGTATTTGATCCGACATGTCCACCGAAAGGGTGTGTGTCCATATATGCGCCAAGTTGACATTTAATATACATTGTAAGGTTGACTAAATTGTTCTCTTCATCATTTTGCTTGTTGCCTCCATCAAGAGGATTGTGCTTGTCTTGGAGGGTTGATATAGACACTAGGTTGACTCATATACATTACATATATTCTAAAGAAGAGATATTTACACGTCTTTGACTCTTTGACTTTCCTTGACTATGGAATGAGCAAGAAACTCATTCTTATAATTTACAAAAATAATGTTTCTCTTTCTTGAAAAGTACAAAGATCAAAATTACATTTGTAAATACTGAACCTAGTTATAATTTCTTCAACATAGTGTTAGCCTAAAAACATAATGAGAGGTGGAAATGTACCATCTCCATCTACTTCGTCTTCCTCCATTGCACCTAGATCTGTGATTCTTGATAAGAACATATTAGTGAAACTTCATACAAGATAAAAGATGCATAATGTAGAGAATTTCTATATGGGAATTTATTTCTGGTTTTCTACATATATTATAGTGGAAAACCATTTTAATAATTTTCTATGTTGATTAAAACTCAAAGTCCTATGGGAGGGTATTTCCTAAAACGTTGACTTTTAGGAAATCACAGACAAGGGACATGCTATAAAACTTGACACACCAACCATGAGTATATTTAACAAAGTTATTGAACTAGAAAAAGATATTTAATGGTCCCATTATTTCCATAGATATTTTGCGTTGTGCCACACCTAAATACGTATTTGTGGCATACACCAATGCCACATGGGCATATATCAGGGAGCCTTCATAAGAGATAAAAATGCACAATATAGAGAATTTGTGTATAAGAATTTATTTCTTGTTTCCTATATAAACAAAATGTTTAACATCTCATTATTTCCACAAAACATTTGGGTTTGTGCCACAACCAAATAATTCTATTGTGGCCTACACCAATGTCACCATGACTAAGGACAAAGCAAAAAAATCCCTCCCATTTTTTAGAATGGGATTTCCATATGGTACTGAGACCATATAGCCAAGTATTTTGGTTGGATTTGAACCTTGATATTACCCTTAGTCATCAACTACCTATAACCATCAATTTATTTGTATTTTCCTAAATCTCATTTGTTCAACCTCCACTTATGCCACCAAATTTTCAACCCTTATAAGATGATATTTATAAAAATATTTTTAAGGGTGAGATGTCAATTATTTTTCCATAATGTGCTTGTCAAGGATGCTTAGGTTGACCTTGGATTTGATCACCAACAAACTCTTCTACATTCCATGTCCATCAAATAAAACTTTGGTATTTATAATTCCTTCCTTGAAAAATATCTTCACTAGAAACACGGTTGATTCTACCAAAGGCTTGGAAACACTACTGGTAGTAAACCAAAGGTTTTGATCATTAAAATGATATTCCAACCCTTACGGAATCACTTTTCCAAATCATCTTGTGCTTCATTACTTCCCATTGTTTCCATATGGTTATGGTTACAAAAGTCCCTTAAATGATCACTATAATGCACATAGTTAGAAGAGTTTACATATTAAGATTTCTCCAAATCCTTTAGCCTAAAGGGATGCCAAAAGTGATGGTTTTAAAGAGACTCTTCTAACGTTCATGACCTTCCACCAATCTGATGATGGATTTGATGTATAAACCATGGTCCTATGTGTATGTATAAATGATTCCAATTCTTATCCAATACTTGTATTCAAAATAAAATTCTAGTGAATTGTATGTGTTGGAAATACTAAGAGGGGGGTGAACCAATATTTCATTTAATTAGTGAAGACCCTGGATTTACCAGCACCAACTGGAAGGATGAACCGGCACCCTGCTAGTATTAATTTGTTTCCCTAGCAGCAACTTACAATTGAAACGCCTCCTCCCACGTTTACCCACCTTTACAAGCTCTACAAGGTAAACATGATCAAAGTGTCACTATGATATGACCTGAAATCCAAGTTCCAGTTATGGAAGTGGGGCCTACAAACTAGAACACGTGCTACCACCCCTCAGGGACATTAGATCACACAACAACTTGGCAACCACCCCTAGTGATCAATCCCTGAGTTGGAACTCAGTTTCATAAGCTTGACACCCCAATCGTGCCCATAACACATTGTGCATGTGGTTATGAGGCTCCAATCATGCACGTAAGCCTTCTTGCATGTGTTTATGATCAAAATTTCTTAGTTATGTGCATGCGGTAGCGAGATCTATGCCACCTTTTTATGGATAGCCTTCAAGCCATTGCCCAGAAGTTCCCAGAAATTTCAGAGTGTAATCAATGATGATAAGATGTAATATACCCCCCCTTAATAATAAATAATACAAAATAAATAATAATAATATAAATAATAAATAATAAATCACTTAATAATAATGAAATGATATTAAAAATACAATAAATAAATTAAAAATAAAATAATAACTATACTAAAGCTCTAAATAAGAATAAATAGAAATAAAACAAAAAAATAAAAAATAAAAAAATCAGTAAAGCTATCAAAAAGAAGAAAATAAAACAAGAAAGCTAAAAATCAAAGTCGCATGTAGACACATGGAGTGTGTGCATGTGGTTCCCATCTAATGTTTTCTCTATTTATTAGATGGTGAGGAGGATGGGAGGCATTCCATCTCTCCGAGATTCTATCTTTCATTCTCTTGGGAGAATGGTGTTTTAAGACATAGGAGTCACTGGAAGTAGTACGTTGATTAAGGGCTCGAGGGTGGCCAGTTGTATCAAATCCTTACGCAATTGAGCCTATAGTTGGGTGGAGAGTCATCCCCAAAACCTTGTTGCAGTAAGCCTACTTCTACCACAGGTAAGCACTATTCATAGTTGAATTTAGTTGATTAATTACATGTTTATTTGGCTAGGTAAGTTCCACTCTGATTTAAATTTAATGTTAATTAGTAAAGTTAATTAGATATTTATTTTTGGACTATTACATAAGACGCCTAAACAATCAATAATCGAGAAATATCTTGACCAAGACATTCCTAATACATGAAGGAAATTTCATCAAACAGATAGTAAACATAGAAGCTACTGGTCATGAATTCATTTATGATCATAAACTTTTGAACTACATCATAGAATTACTAAGAAGGTACAATGCCCTCTCAAGGTTGCAACAAAACTTATTGGCCCATGAATTCATCAATCATCCAATCACTTTTCAAATTAGAAACAATATCTGTAACAAGATCACATCATATAATCATGCATATAACCAACATATAACTAGCATAGAATCCATAAAAATTCAACTACAAGATCAACATAATAACCAGTACAAGTGCTCATCAATCACAATAAGAAAATAGCTTATATTAACATATGCAAAATCCAACCAAGTCAGGGACTTCCATGTACCACTTGACCATAGATTGGCTTGAACCAAAACTCTCTTTAAGCCAATTACCCTTGTGCCATATTCCAAGCATGGATGTGGGATCATATGGGTTAAACCAAAATAGAACCAACTAAGGTTTCCAGAGGCCAAACCACCTCAACCCTCAACCATAATGATATCACCTAACCAATCCAGAAATCACTAACAACAAAACAAGCTTGGAGGCCTCCAACTCTCTTCAACGCATCTAGAGGAATTTTATTGTCTCCACCCATCTATCAAGAGTTCCAGGAGAAATCCCATCTCCACCCTTGACCCTTGGGAATTTCCTGATACCACCTCACCAAGATCCAAAATCTATTTGTCATCCAAAGCTTAAACCAAAACAAGGTACCCAAAACACCATGGATGTCCAAAAAATGGAAAGTCAAGGTTGAAACCATTGTCAATCAAGGAAAATCCCATGCCAACGACAACAAAATAAAGAAATAACCACATGTGATACCATGCATCCAAATATCAACAAGGAAACCACACATGCAACCTTTTACCTGCAATTAAATCGTGTTGTAGTTGTTGATCCAACTTTTTCCTTGTGCTTCATTACTTTCCTTTGCTTACTTATCTCCAAATTCAAGTCAATGCTAGAATTCTCCAAGAATTCTCTAAGTGTGCAAGAGTGTATGAGAGAATGAACAAGAGTTGAACTAAAAATTGCAAAAGCTATTAATTGTTTCTCTAATGCCTTTTTACCATTTATGTCTCCCTTTTTCTTTCATTTTCCTTCATTTTCTCTCTAATTTCCCTTGCACGCATATTTTTATCTCTTCACCTTCCTTTTCTCCTATTTTCCTTTCTTTCCTTAATTAAATTTCAATTATTTCCTCTTGCCTTTGCTAATGCCTTTGCCAATTTCCATATCCATTAATAAACCACAAGTGGTGCCCACTATAATGTTTTTGTTGATCTAAAGATGATCTAAGGTTGTCATTGATGTCAATCCAAGCAGCACCAGGGGCTACCCTGATCTTTCAAGGGAATTTTGACTTGAAAACTTACTCTATTTTGAGTCAAGGGTCTTCTAGATAGATTCTACTCGTCGAGATGTTTTCATTGATATATGGCACACCAAGTAATTCTTCACGGTTTGAGAGCTATTGATGTTTGTAGTTAGTAACCCCAGTTAGTGGGCTAAAACCCTATGGTGTTGTGGCATGGCACTCATAATTGGTTTTGGTCATTGAATAGTCAATAACTAATAATTTTTTAAGCTCCTAAAATCCCTCCAACATTCTTTATAGAAGCCCCTCTCAACTCTATAAAAAGAAATATCATATATCCTCCAAATGTAGCGATCATGACATTTTCGTTATAACTTCATTTCTGTGAAGTCTTAGATTCTAAAAGTACAACCCATTTGATTCGCAATCTTGATGAACATCGTGACCGAATTTCAGATCTTGGTTCGCTATATTTTTGGAGATATGATCAGTAGAAGTTAAGGTTTTATCAAGCTGCCGAGTTTCATCTCAAAGAAGTGACCTTGGGAAAATCATCATAACTCTCTCTCATAGAAGAGGATTGGATCAGATCATGGTTCACTATATTTTCGGAGATATGATCTGTGGAAGTTAGAGTTTTTGTAGGCTGCCGAATTTCATCTCAAAGAAGTAACCTTGGGAAAATATTCATAACTCTCTCTCTCTCTCATAGAATAGGATTGGAATTATGTAATAAGTGGAAGACATTGCACAGACTATAGTTTTTTGTGTATCAAGTTCAGAGCCGAAGGATGAAACAATGACACGTGGTATGTTGTACAAGTTTGCTCTGCTGAACTAGTCCATAATTAGGTCATTGTGAGAGATTGGGCATAACTTTGCCTTGAAGAGTCCAAATCAGGTCAGACCTGTGGCATTGGAAAGAAGTCTCAGAGAGATTCTACTAGACCGAAGATCACATGTTGAGGATCTGAAATTGCTATGATACATAAGATTAATTATTGTGCTCCTAGAAGGTAAGAAAAACTAGATCAAGCGTTGTCAAGGGGAGCAAAGGACCAAACTTTCTAGGTCGGCAAAGAGAAAGGTGCAACAGAGGTAAGATATAGGTAAGTATCTTCTGTATATGCATCTTCATCTCTTAATTTCATTAGTTTCTTTGTATTCTAATTCGTTGTTTTTGTTTAGCACTGACATATGTTTTGCAAGATGAGGTAATTTTTGCTATTATCATGTCATGGGTATTTCTTTGAATACTTTTTTCAGGTATTATATATTCATCAAGAGAAGACTCAATGCATAATCTAATGTTCTGAAGAGTGAGAAAGGGCAGCATGACAAGAACAACAATCAAGGTTCAAAACAACAGGAAGAAGTTCACCACATGAAGTCTTCAAGTGGGAAGCACTACATACAATCATTGTAAAAGTATCATTGTAGAGAGTCATTGTAAAAGCATCATTGTAAAAGTTGTACAAGTTTCTATCTACCAAGAGTTGAAGAGGTAGTGTCAGGAGGTCTAGGATCATCATTAGGTGGTTGTGTCATGGTTGGGATTATGGTCTAGTGTGTCTTCTTCTTCTACATCATTCTATATCATTGTAAAGTGGACCATTTTCGCTAGTACGGGAGTCCATTCTTCTTTTATTCTTCTATAGGGTGGTAGGGTGGTGCCAGGCTAGTGAATGAAGTCACCAATAGGTTCAAGCTTGTGAAAACTTCAGGGTGGTAGGGTGGTGCTAGGGTGATTTGTAGCTTATTTGGTGTTAGGGCATTTGTTCAATTGACTACTAAAGAATCTCGGGCGTCGGAGCGTCCATCCAATGGGAGATGGAGAAGAATGATTTTCTAGATTCTAGGAAGCTGGAGCTTTCTTTTCAATTGGAGTTGAAGATTAAAGAATTATTAGAAAATCATTCGGTGGTTTTTGACCCGGAGGTGATTTTCTACCTAAAAATTTTGTGCCTCCTATGTTCTTTTATACATTGTTGTTACTGCATAAACATTAATGATAATTGAAGATTAACTAATTCTCTGAAAATATTTAAAAGTACTAATTGCTAATGAATACTGATGCCTGATGTGGATGAACCCATGGATCCTATTGATCCACCTGAGCCTTCCTCTTCTAGAAAGAGGCCCTCTTGGCTTAGGGGGCTATTCAATTATACTAAAGGACACACTGCACCCCAAGGAACCTTCTGTGAAAGTAAGAAACCTAACAGGTATCAAGGATACATGACCGTCATGAGCACTATCATACAAAATGAACCTTCATCATTCTCAGATGTCATCAAGAATTAAGTATGGAAGGATGCTATGACCAAATAATATGAGTCTATTATGAAGAATGATGTCTGGGAAGTAGCTCCCAGACCCCAGGACAAGACAGTTGTCACTTCTAAATGGCTTTACAAGATAAAGCATGCAACATATGGAAGTACAGAAAAGTATAAGGCTCGTTTTTTCGCTCGTTTTTTCCCCCAGAAGGAAGGTATAGACTATGATGAGATATTTGCACCTGTTTCCAGATATACCACCATCCGCTCGATCATAGCCCTTGTGGCTTCACAAGGATGGAACCTACATCAGAGGGATGTCAAGACCACGTTCTTGCATGGTTCGATCAAAGAAGAGGTTTACGTGGAGCAACCCAAAGGATTTGAGATTTATGATCGAAAATCTCATGTATGCGGGTTGAAGAAGGCTCTCTATGGGCTGAAGCAAGAACCCCGAGCATGGTATGAGAGGGTTGATAGCCACTTGATGAAGCTAGGATTCACTAGGAGTGAAGCTGATCCTAACCTTTACTTTAAGGTTGAAGATGACAAACCTCTCATACTGGTGTTGTATATGGATGACCTCTTTCTAACAAGTGCAAACCCTCTCATTCACAAATGTAAGAGGGAGTTGGCTTCTAAATTTGAAATGAAGGACCTAAGACTGATGCACTATTTCCTAGGACTTGAAGTCTGGTAGAAGCCAAGGGAAATTTTCCTATCTCAAGGAAAATATGTGGTGAAGATATTGGAAAGATTCGGTATGGTGGACTGCAAGCCTGTTACTACCCCCATGAAGTTTGACTTTAAGAAGTTAAGCAATAATGCTGCTGGACCTATTTTACGAAATGCCACTGAGTATCATCAACTCATCGGAGCATTAATGTTCTTAGTGAACTCCCGTCCAGATATATGATTCGCAGTCAACACGTTGAGTCAACCTATGGTTGAAACTCACCACATACATTGGATTAGTGCCAAGAATCTATTGAGATATCTACGTGGCACAATTACTTATGGGTTAAGATACATTGTCAGAGATGTAAGACTACTTGGATACACTGATGCTGATTGGGCAGGAAATGTGGTGCACTGTAAGAGCACTTTTGGGTGTTGTTTCTCCTTGGAATCTGCTTCAATATCCTATATGAGCAAGAAGCAGAAGTCGGTGGCTTTGAGCACTGCCAAGGCATAGTATATTGCTGCTAGCATGGCCTCCTATGAGGCAGTCTGGTTGCGAAAGCTCTTCAGTGAGCTGTTTGGATTTACATTGGATACCACCGTGATCCTATGTGACAACCAAAGTGGGATTCGTTTGTTAGAGAATATCGTATTTCATGATCGCTCCAAGCATATCGATATCAGGTACCACTATATTCGAGATATGGTGCAACAAGGAGCAATAACGCTCCAACATATCGATACAGATGAATAGGTCGCTGACATCTTAACAAAGCCCCTAGGGAAGGTCAAATTCCTGAATTTCTGAGGACGACTTGGTGTCATTAAAAGACCCTTTGTTGAGGGTCGTGTATGATGTATTGAGCTCTGGGAGCTCCAGGGGGGCACGGGTACTTCTTGGAGCGACATATGGCCATAGGGTGACTCTCCATCCCCTAGTGGTGTACATGTATAAGGTAAGAATCAAAGCATTCCCTATGACACCCCATGGCGACTATGTAGCAGGATGATTAGTTCTCCTGTGAGGTCTAGATGATGTTTTCTCCATGACGATTATGTAGCAGGATGATTAGTTCTCCTGTGAGGTCTGGATGATGTGTTCTCCATGATGATTGTGTAGCAGGATGATTAGTTCTCCTGTGAGGCTTGGATGATGTGTTCTCCATGGCGATTGTGGACAGGATGATTCGCTCTCCTATGGAGAGGATGACTCACTCTCCTGTGGAAAAGATGATTCACTCTCTTGTGGGACAAGATGATTCGCTCTCTTGTCGGGCGAGATGATTCGCTCTCCTATGGATAGGATTGATTAGTTCTCCTGTAAAGGCATCCTACCGATGTAGTCTGGGACTCATGGGAAGTACCTCTCATCTAATTAATGAGCAGGGAAATGAGCATAGGGACCATAGTAGTATCGATGGACGCATCGTTGTATCTACCATACTCCCTATGCTAGGATGACCTTTATTGATCTAGGATCAATGATACTGGTTTGAGACTAGTGGTAGGAATTGTACCCACTATGACACCGACTTCGGGTTGGTTGAGGACTAGTCTGGGACCAGTGGTACACACTCTGAGACTGACTTTGAGTCAGTGGAGGATGATACTGGTCTGGGACCAGTGGTAGGAGTTGTACCCTCTATGACACTGACTTCGGGTCAATTGAGGACTAGTCTGGGACTAATGGTACACACTTTGAGACTGACTTTGAGTCAGTGGAGGATGGTATGATACATCCTCGATCATTTCCTCCTCTTCAAAATTCAGACAAATCATAGCAGAGAAAAACAAAGCAAAGCAGTGCATAATAGAACAGGGCAGAAAAAAATAGAGCAGAGCAAAGTAGGAAAAATAGAGCAGAGCAGAGTAGGGGTCAAGCTGTATAGGGTAGTGCATTTGATGGATGAATAGTAGCGACCGACAAACGAATTGCAGATGGAGTTCTCCCTAGTTGAAAGGGAGTGTTAAAATTTGAAACTAGGGCCAAACTCCATGTGGGTCATGTTATTCATGGCTAATAATATTTTTATTAGATTCCTCTCATCAAGAGGTGTAGGATTGATATAAATATCATCCGATTCTAATAAGTATTTATGGAGATATGAATTTATTTTGATTATGGAATAATTATCAAGCCGACCAACAACTCATGTAAGCTCAGAATCCCAACAGATGCATCTAATCATCATCAACATTTGTTTATAAATACAGGAGGTCTTTTCCTCATCTGGACACACACTCTTAACACATCTCTCTCTCTCTATTTCTCTCTCTCCTACACAGAAAAGAGGCTCTTCTCCTACTGCACAGAAAGGGACTCTTCTCTCAGACGTGTGGAAGGAAGACACAAAATTTAGGGCTGCAACTGCAGATCGGAAGTTTGACCAACATTGACCATCATACTCTCTCTTAGAATTGCTTTGTAGGTGGAACTGACTCTCCTTAGAAGGCCACATTTTTTGGTGAAGGAATCAAGTCGATCTGACGGTCGGTTTGCAAGATATTGTCTGCCCTAGTTTGGGACGGATCTAGGGTTTGTTGCTGCTGATGTAAATCAAATTTATATACTATTTCTCTAAGCTTAATCATTAAAGATAAAGGAATATTTGATCAAATGGGTTCCCATATTTTGGTTTGTCCTTAGCTAGCCACCACATCTTGTGTCTCTTGTCTTGGCTTGTTTTTTTTTTCGATCGTTTAATGTTCTATCTGCACTTTAATTTATGTACATGTGATTGCTAATCTGTGGATAATAATAATAAAGATAAGTAAAATTCTCTAAGCATAGAACATACCATAATTTAACACCTTTACCTCGTGAAGCATTTGAATATCTTCGCTAGAAGCTTGCGATTCTCCCAAGTTCTCATTAGATTTTCCTTATTCAGAAAATAAAGGGGGAGTGGAAGTGTGTACAGGTCCGCAGGATGGTTGTGTGTGAGGGGGAGTTACCCTTTTGCATTAATGTCAAAGGGGGAGAGAAGGAAGTAGGAAGAGGTTCCCTAATTGCAGGGGGAGTACTTGTGTTGCCATCAATGCCAAAGCGGGAGATTGTTGATCTAAAGATGATCTAAGGTTGTCATTGATGTCAACCCAAGAAACACCAGGGGCTACCCTTATCTTGCAAGGGACTTTTTACTTGACAACTTACTCAATTTTGAGGCAAGGATCTTCTAGATAGATTCTACTCATTGAGATGTTTTCATTGATATATGGCACGCCAAGTAATTCTTCACGGTTTGAGATATATTCATGTTTGAAGTTAGTAACCCCAGTTAGTGGGCTAAAACCCTATGGGGTTGTGGAATCACACTCATAATTGGTTTTGGTCATTCAATAGTCAATAATTAGTAATTTTTTAAGCTCCTAAAATCCCTCCAACATTCTCTATAGAAGTCCCTCTCAATTCTATAAAAAGAAATCTCATATATCCTCCAAATGTAGTGATCATGGAATTTTCGCTATAACCTCATTTTTGCAAAGTCTTAGATTCTGAAATTAAAAACCATTTGATATGAAATCCTGATGAATGTTGTGACCAAATTTCAGATGTTTTTTCACTATATTTTCCGATATATGATTTGTGGAAGTTAGGGTTTTTGCAGGCTTCCAAATTTCATCTCAAAGAAGTGACCTTGGGAAAATCATCATAACTCTCTCTCAGAGAAGAGGAATGGAATTCTGTAGAAAGTGGAGGACATTGCATGGACTATAGTTTTATTTTTATCAATTTCAGAACCGAAGAAGGAAACAATGACACGTGGTACGTCGTACAAATTCGCTCTATTGAACTAGTCCATAATTAGGTCATTGTGAGAGATTGGGCATAACTTTGCCTTGAAGAGTCCAAATCAGGTCAAACTTGTGGCATTGGAAAGAAGACATAGAGGGCTTCTATAGGACTGAAGATCACATGTTGGGGATTTGAAATTGCAGAGATGCATCAGATTAAATATCATGCTCCTAGAAGGGAAGAAAAACTAGATCAAGTGTTGTCAAGGGGTGCAAAGGACCAAACTACCTAGGGCAGCAAAGAGCAAGGTGCAAGAAAATGATGCAACAGAGGTAAACTATAGGTAAGTATCTTCTATATATGCATGTTCTTCTCTTAATTGCATTAGATTATTTGTATTCTAATTTGTTGTTTTTGTTTAGCACTAACATATGTTCTACAGGATGAGGTAAGTTTTGCTATTATCATGTCATGGGTATTTCTTTGAAGACTTTTTGCAGGTATTATATATTCATCAAGAGAAGACTCAATGGATAATCTAATGTTCTGAAGAGTGAGAAATGGTAGCATGACAAGAGCATCAATCAACGTGTAGAACAGCAGCAAGAATTTCACCACATGAAGTCTTCAAGTGGGAAGCACTGCATACAATCACTGTAAAAGTATCATTGTACATAGTCATTGTAAAAGCATCATTGTAAAATTTGTACAAGTGTATATTTGCCAAGAGTTGAAGATCCAATCTCGGGAGGTCTAGGATCAGCATTGGGTGGTTGTGTCATAGTTGGGGTTATGGTCTAGTGTGTCTTCTTCTTCTACATCATTCTATATCATTGTAAAGTGGACCATTTTCCCTAGTATGGGAGTCCATTTTTCTTTTATTCTTTTATAGGGTGGTAGGGTGGTGCTAGGCTGGTGCATGAAGTAACCAACAGGTTCAAACCTGTGAAAACTTCAGGGTGGTAGGCTGGTGCTAGGGTGAGTTGTAGTTCATTGGGTGTTGGTGCATCCGTTCAGTTGACTACTGAAGAATATCAAGCGTTGGAGCGTCCATCCAGTGGGAGTTGGAGAAGAATGATTTCTAGATTCTAGCAAGTTGGATCTTTCTTTTAAATTGGAGTTGACAATTAAAGAAGTATTAGAAAAGTGTTCGGTGGTTTTTGACTCGGAGGGTGTTTTCCACCTAAAATTTTTGTGCCTCTTGTGTTATTTTATTCACTGTTGTTACTACATAAACATTAATGATAATTGAAGATTAACTAATTCTCTGAAAAAATTTAAAAGTGATAATTTCTAAGGAATATTGATTCACACCCCCCCCCCCTCTCAGTGTTTTCCAACAGTTTTCCCACCATTCAACTTTGAATATGTGTCCCATGACCTTGGTTTTATTTTATTTACATGAAAAATCAACCATGGGTTGTTACAAACCATTCCTCCTTGGGGGAACACCGTCCTTGGTGTTTGATGATAGTTATGACCAAAAAAACATACTACTTAGGGAGCTTTATAAAACAGCTTGATGCAGTATTTACAATAGACAATTGTTGAAAACCGTGACCAACATGACAAACATACCGCTTATTGGAGATATATAACACAACTTTATGTGGTATTTACAATGATACACATACATATATATGTAACAAAAACTCATTTGCTTCAACCAGCAAATAAAGACAGATATAATTCTTGCATCTAGTCAGCCATCTCCTATGTAGCTTCATCAAGCCCAAAGTGCTTCCACTGTACTTTAACTACTCTATTTCTATGCTATGGAGCATGAGTTGTTTCCGTTGTAATATGAATTGTGGCTCTAGATGGAACTCTCCCTCTTGTTCCACCTACAATACATACCAATCAATCAAATGATCAACATCCTACACATATCTCTTAAGAAATGAAACATGGAAAACATCATGGACTTTCACTGTTGGAGGTAGTGCATGTATGTAGTCCACTGGTCTAATCCTCTCCAAGATGTCAAAATGCCCAAAATACAGAGGTTTCGGCTTGAGACATGGCCCTATCCTCAAGAGAATCCTCTTGGGCTTGATGCACAAGTACACATGCTCTTTAACTTGAAACTCCGTGAATTCTATATGTTGATATGCATAATTGTTTTTCCTCTCTTGTGCTGCCTCCAAGTTCCTCTTAATATCTTGCATGTCCTATTCCATCTCGACTAACATATCTAGTCCAATCAACACCTTGTTCACTAGATCAATGCATCTGATAGGAGTATTACAATTTTTCCCATAAAGAGGCTCAAATGGGCTACTATTTAAGGATCCTTGATACCCATTACTATATGAAAACTCTGCCAGTGGAAGACACTCCTCCCACTTCCTCTAATGATGCATGAAATACATCCTCAACATGTCCTCAAGAATCATGTTAACCCTCTTCGTTTTTCCAGATGTTTGTGGATGATAAGTTGCACTAAAGGATAAATTTGTCCCCGAGCCTGAAAACAACTTCTTTCAAAACTTGGAAGTGAACTTGGAACCTTTATCTGATACAAACTTCTTGGGAACTCCATGCAACCTCACTATCTCCCAGATGAAGATCTGAGCTACCTCAATAGTTGAATTAGTATACTTCACTACAATGAAGTGATCTACCTTTATTATCCTATCAACCACAACCATGATGGAGTCATGTTGTCTTGATGTCCTCGGAAATCCTGTAATAAATTCCATGGAAATGACCTCCCAAGTTTCCATTCTTGAATTAGAATAGGATGCAATAGACTAGTTAGATGCTTACTCTTTGCTTTCACCTACTGACAATCTAAACACTTTCCAACTCTTGAAATATGCAACTAGATTCAGTCTTCATAATGACATATGTAATCATGATTTTATTTGATGTAATGAGAAAATTAAATTTATTATTAATCTTGAGGCATGGGTTTCATGCTCAAGAAGACTTATTTTTAGGTCAAGCTCCCATTGTGAGCTCTCAAGATTGTCATTGAGTCATTAAGTCATTGTCATGTATGAAATACCCTTTTGGGAAAGTTAAATATTGTACAAGGAAAATTATTTGAGTCGAAGTCAAGTAAAAGGACCCTCCAAGGTCTTGTCTAAATGATACAAAGAAGTCAGCCTTGACAAAGGGGAACCTAGTTTATCAAAAGGACATGCCAACCTAAGGAAAAGGTCAATTCAACCTATTTGCATGGAGAGAAACTATATAAAGAAGGTCTAAGCCTCACTTGAAGGTGCATTGATCAAGTATCCAAGAACAAGCTAAGAGAATGAAGAAGGAAGACAAGAAACCTATGAGACAGCGAAGAAGAAGAACAGGAAATTTTGGAATTATTTTTGGGCCTCCTACTCTTCACATGTGTGAGGAATTTTAGATCTACAATCTGGTGTAAGGACTCTGAATTACAATACTATCAAAGAATCAAGTGTTAATTCCAATAAGAACTATTTTCAAGGATTGAGTTCACTAGGAAGTAAAAGAAGCTCAAGCAAGGGTGTAAAAAGGAATATCTCACCATTTTCAGCATACTCATATGATCTAGGGTTTCTGGGACAAGCATCAAAAATTGCAAAAGTTTCAAATAAAACAAAGTTGTAGTAAGAAGAAGTCGAAGTTGCAGTTAAGGTGTTGCAGTGTCAAAGTTGAAGGCAAGAAGCAATTGCTTAGTTGACTTGACGAAAGAAGGAAATCTTTCATTTGGTCTTGGAGGAGGCTTGGTCAAGAGTATAGGTCTTGGAATTCGTCAATTGAAGATTCTATAAGAATAATAATTTGTGTGGGTTTTTGTCTCAGTTTGGAGAGGTTTTGGCCCTAGTTGATTGCCTATATCTTGTGTCCTTTGTCTTATTGTTCTTCATGGTTTGGTAAATGTTTGATGAATAAAACAATAATAAGAATCAAATAAAATAAGAAGCTAAGTAATAAAAGTAAAGATACATCACAAGCAGCTATCATTATAAGAGAAATCACCTAAAATTTCTCCTCCCCTGATTTCTCAACATGGTATCAGAGCTAAGGGGACAAGTCAAGGAAGGGAAACTCAATAAGGGACATTAAAGGACCAAAAGATTATTTAGGGAATCAATCATCAAGAAGATCCTCTCATCTCCAAATCATTTCAAGGAAAATAATTACATAAAAGAAGATATCAAAAACCCTGGCGTTCTTGGGAACCTCGCTCAACTATCAACTCAAAGAAAGGAATTCTCATAATTTAAGAAGAAGGCTTGACAAAGTTCAAAAAATTTCAAGTTTGAAAACAAAGAGATCTCAAGATCAACTCAAAGAAAGGAATTCTCATAATTTAAGAAGAAGGCTTGACAAAGTTCAAAAATTTTCAAGTTTGAAAACAAAGAGATCTCAAGAATACTATATCTCTCTCAAGACATTGAAACTCATTACAAAGCTAAGAATTATGGCTACAATACCAATCCTTCTCTAAGTAAGAAGACTTATGAACTACGTGCATAATGAAGCGATTTTTGAAGATAATACATCATTATTTCAAGACATCGAAGGTCTAATTCAAATATTCAGAATAGTCTAAATCCTTCGTCAAGAAGATCGAATATTTGTAACTTAAATAAGAATACTATTTTCATCACCAGATTATCTGTAGTAACCACATGGCCTAATTTCCAACCATCCTTAGAAAGGAATTGAATTCCTCAAGAAGGCCGAGAAATTCATGAAGATAATTCATATCACAATTTTCAAAGCACCAAGTTTGGGATGAATCATTCATCTATGGCGCTGAGGGTGTAATCATCTTCAAATCAAATATACTTATTCTCTATAGAACAATCGATATTTTAGAAGGATAAATCTCCTCTACAATCATCTATACATTTTGATAAGTAGTTAAATCAAGAAACTACAAAAAAAGAATCTCCATTATGAAGTTTTGTTGCAAAGAAGTCTTGTAGCCATCAAGGTAAAAAAAAGAATCTACAAAGGAACTCATGAAGAAGCAAGTCTCAACAAGATGGACAATAATTTCCCTGGTTAAAGAATTATTGAAGAGAGCAAAAGGTCAGTAAAAACAACAGTACCATGGCATCCTGAAATACCAATCATTACAAGTAGTATCCATGAGGTATGTTTAATATTTCTCTTTTAATTTTCTAGGGTCCATCATGAGAAGTTGTAGGGTTAATATTATGGCTCTAGGATTTGTATTTTGATGGCTCATAAGAAACCCTAGTAATGAGGAACCCTAGTCTTAAGGTACTTATTCCCTATGATTTCTAGGGTTTGTTAGGATTCTAAGACATGGGATAAACTCTAGAATGACATGAAGAGAAAATAATATGATCTAGGGTTTGAAATTAATAAACCCTAATAACCTCTTGATTGCATAAAACCCTAAAGAGATAATTTTACATCATGTTTTCGGTATTATATACTTTTCTTGGGGTTATTGTCAAAATATTGCAGGTACACGAAGTAAAGGTGGATAGGCTAAGCCTTTGTTTTAAGAAACATAATAGGAGGGAACTATACGAACCCTTGGGCACTACTCATGATGTATGGATACTTGGAAGGAATATAAGGTGGAAGACCTCTACCATTGTTAAATAATCACAGTCAATAGAGTGTGATATGATGCATCACATTAAGAATGGCACCATAATATCATATGATTGAAATAAAGAGATCGTGACATCATTATGGGAAGTTTGAAAGATAGTTGAATTCTATGGCAATCATTATTAGAAGGAAGTAGCTCCTGGTAGCCTCATTGGAAGCATAAGTGGTACTTATGGGTAGAATAATGTCACCTAGTGAAGAGATCATCGTACCAAAATGAGGATAATGAGGATCCTCTTATGGAATCTTCATTGGAAGGTTCATCTCTTGGGAGAAGAAAATGTCTCACTGATAATTCCACCTTGGATGGGATTCATTATTTGAAATAATGATGGTATGATGACAAAATAATGCAGTCTGTCAAGATGGTTAAAATAATATCAAGGAAAGGAAGTTGATGAAGGAGGTCTAGATGACCAAAAGAAGGAAAGAGGTATGTATGCATATGCTTAATAAATTAATTCATTTCATTATATAGTTGTAGATAGCAGGATGAATACTCTACTTCATAAGTATGATCTAAGTAAAAGGATCTCTTTCATTAAAAGGATGCATGAAGGAATGGTTCACATATTAACTAGATGAAAACAACATAATATGTCCTCGTATGGAATATGAGGAGGTTGAAAAAGATCAAGGAACTACAATTTGAAGTTCTTGGGAAGAAATATGTGAATAAAGAAAGGAAGAGATCATGAAAGATGCAACTATGGAGAAGGCAATCAATATCTAATGAATAAAATATTTGACTATGATATCTCCATGGGAAATATGTGAAGACTATGCTGAAGTCTGGAAAAGAAGGAGCCCCTTGACATCGTATATCTTGGAGACATGTCAATATGTATGCAAGATGTTAATGTCACAACAAGAAGATGTCATGATGTAAGTCCATGTTATCATTGCTACAACACCCTAAAAAATTTCACTACATTTGAATTTTGGAGCCTACTTCGTTGTCATATCAAGTGACGCCTCGGTCATCAAGTGTCATTTTGTGTTGATTTATATGACTTAAGTTGAATTTTCTCAATAATTGTCGCAATGATTAAAACATCTCTATATGTATTTCATGGTCATAACACCTTTATCGTTGTATAACGACACTTTCAAGTCAAAGTCGCACACACTTAACCGGTTATACTTGGGGAATGTGCATAAAGTGGCATTATGATGTATATTCATTGTTGATCAAGTTTTTTTAAGTTTTCTTCATGAGTTAGTTTGTGTTGCACATGGTTTTGTGTCTAGAAATCATCTTTCCCAACCCTTGACTGATCATCCAGACTTAGACAAATTTTGGTTGCAAAACGATCCCATTAAGGCTAAAAGCACATCAGTGCACTTTGAAGCCTTGATGGGGGCCCTTTCATGTTGAGAAGTGCACCCTGCACCCTCCTTGAGTGCAATGGAAAACCTTAAAGACCTGAAGCTCAATCCTTCAACCTTCACCAATGCTCCATGCACCCTCCTAGATTGCTTGAAGTGCATGAGTACACCTCAAAGGCACAAATCCCAAGTCTTCATATTTCAAGAGTGCAACATGCACCCTTCCCGTGCCCTCTTGAGCGTACCCTGAAGGCATGAAACCTCATCCTTCAGCCTTTGGGAGCACACCCTACACCTTCCCTCCCTCCCTTGAGAACATAGCACATTTGGGAACCCGACTCCCTCCCCTTCGTCCTTCGGACCTACGACATGCGCCCTTCCTTGACTTATTTTTTTGCTTGAGTGCACAATGAAGCCCTGAAGCCTTACCCCCTTAATCCTTTAGCCTTTCAAAGTGCACCCCTGCGCTCTGAATCGTATTTGACCATTTTGAGCACACTGAAAAGGCATGAATAGGGAAATATGCATAAAACATGGTAGAGTAGGAGATTTTTAGACTGATAGCTTCTCGCCATGAGTGATTTCAAAAACAGGTATTCCAAGGACCTCATGGAAAGCATACACAAGTAAGATCATGCAAAGAGGATAATTAAAGGGAGCATGAAAAGAACCAAGAACATACATGAAACTTGATGATCAAATCACCCTAAAGACTCCAATATTGAAGACCCTTTGGAGGGTGAAAGCACTATGATAAAAAAGATGAAAAAAGAGAAAATACAGTGGCAGCTATGTCACCACAAAAAGAAATTCCATGTCATCACTCACTGTCAGTCCCATCCATCCAAGATAGTGACATGTCTAGTTTCATCGTATGATGATCTAAAAATCAAGATGTGTTATTGTAATAATTATAAATACAAACAAGTAGAAGTCCAAGAATCATGTATGAACTTTGTTAACACTTGAAATTTCACCTAGGCTGAGATAGACAAATCTCAAGGCTACATCAAACCATTCAGCCTCGTAGCTAGCCCTACGAGGCAGGAGAAGGCTCTCTCCGGTCAAACTTGGTGGATTTTTCAATAGGATGATTTGACCAATTAGAAACAATGATATTAGGCTAGTAAACTGATAAGGAGGGTTGATTTAAAGTTTTTGGGGGTTTTGGTGGCAATTGGAGGGAGTGCAATTCAGGGTGCGGGGATTGAGCTCAGTTTTTGCAGGTGGGTCTTTGGGGCAAGGTAGGAGTTTGTGCTAATGCCTTTAGCTGAGATGGATGATCAAGGATAAAAGGAGGCTAAAGAGGGAAAACAATGACTTTCAATCCTCTCTAGACAGTGGAAAACATAAATATTAAACAAAATTGAAAGCTGAGCATGGCATGCATGAATTCAAACTTTATCACTTCTTTTGTTTAATTAGCAGCAATAGAATAAGATATGGAACACATAAACACACTTACAATGACAAGTAGGAAACACACCATCAGCACAATAATCCACAAGAATCCACAATGATGTCTGCAAAACCCTGGCCTTCCTTTTCCTCAAATTGCAGAGATACAAGTAAAATATACAATAGAGCTTCTCCCTCAAGAGTCCAACCATGAAAATGAGTAAGAGAAGGCATAATATAGAAGATCTAACTCCTTTCCCCACCTCTAGGGGTCGAGCTCAGCTTCCTAGGAGCTTTTGCAACTAATTCTAAATTAATCACTAGATAATAGGCAATCACAACAACTTGCCTCTAAAACTTAGGAAACCTATCCATGCATTAAATATTTACCATTTACATCAAAGAGACTTCTAGAAGTGGTCAAGAAGAGTAAAAGTATCTAAGTTCCATGAAATTTACACAAAAATCCATCATTTACATGCCTCAAAAGTCAACCAAGGTGAAAACAGTGTTTTGCTGGCCGAATTGGTCAAAACAGGCAAATTTCCCTGAGTGGTCGCGCCCCTGACTTTGACTGGTCGCGCGCATTGGCAGCTCTGTTTGAGGGCCTTCCCGGTATCCAAATCAGGTGCAAGATAGCTCATTGGAAAGGACTGTGAGTCTAATTTCCAACCCAACTTGAATTTCTGAATTTGGAATTGATTTGACCCCTCAAAAGTCATTTCTCCCAAGGCAGCTTTCTGCAACTCAAAAAAGGGGTAGAAAGTCAAAAGTTGCATGTATTTTGAGCTTTTGGAAGCCCAAATCTCCATAAAATCTGAAACCCATCCATAGGCAAGTGTATTTTTGCATGAAAATTCCAAAAGTGCAAAGTTTTCCCCGTTCTGAGTTGCCCCCATGACTGGTTGCGCGCGGGGTGAGACCACTCAAATGGCCAAAACCTGTAACATTCTCAAAAATGCCAAAAATGCCTCAAAACTCTCAAAATTTCTTGGGTTTGCTGCTAGGAGGATGCTAATGAGTGTCATGATGAGTGGGAGAAGCCTCGACCAAGATACAGAGTGGGTTGGTGTTCTTTCTCGTTTTTGTGCCTTGAACAACTGTACTGGAAACATGAGATTGCCATAGGATAAGCTTGTAAATCTGTTAAAGAGGTGGGATCCTCTCTCTTATGATGACCACCTTTGCCCCCCCTATGAGGCCTCCGCTGTACCTCAACCTCTGTAGAAGAAGACTGGTCATCACTTTGCTCACAGGTTTGGGTGTATGACATGGTTTAGGAGCAAAGTGGACAAAGTGAACTACTGTCTCTGCCTGCAAAAATGCTGAACTCTATGCTGTTTCAAGGGGGAAAAAGACACGAGGGAAATGTTAGGGGCGGGATCTTTCAACAAGGAATGGGAACGCGTGATATGACAAGGAATTTTTTAAGGGAAAATTCACAAATTGTCATGCATATAGAATCTCATTTTCATCATTGGGAAATCATTTGCAAAG
>APFE031289255.1:54270-73488 GCA_000404065.3 Pinus taeda
TGATCCAGCAAAGCCAAGAAGGGAACAAAGACCAGCTCCTCCATCAGTGTTATGGCATGCCTAACGGGATGCAAAACTGATACTGATGAGACACCTACCTATGCACATGTAAAGAGCTTTTGATCACCGATGGAGGGCTCAAGACCGACACTAACAAACTTAACAGTCACGGAAGTCCAAAGGAAATGTAATACCAAAAGTCATGTAATTCCAAAAGTCATTTGGAAATCTAAAGGTTGCAGAAGTCCAAAGGTCACTAGAAGTTAGAAAGTCAAGAATCATGAGGATGTGAAAAGTCACTCCTCAAGTTATAAATAGATCCTCATTTCTCATGTAAAGGAATTTTAACCTTGGCTTCTCCCATAAGGCATTAGAGAGATAGATTTAGTACTTTTGGGGAGCAAGTAGTGGCTCTAATGCTTCACTATTGGATCTAGTGTTGTCCTTTGTATTTATATATCTCTAGACTTTTACTTAATATTGAAGCCTCCTAGGCTAGCATGTTTCCACACATGGATTGTGAATTATTTTGAGACTATTCTTTGGATGTTTACGGTTCATGGTTTCTTTCATTAGTTTTGAATTAGTTGAACTATTTAGGTTACTTCAGTGCTTCTTGTTGGAAATGTGTTGTAATGATAATAATGATCACTGCATCTATGTGAACTATTTTTCTTGATGTTAGGAGAGTCTTTTTATTTATGTGTGCTTCTCCATTAGGGTAGTACTACTACTTATCTCTTAGAGGCTCAAAGTTTATTTCTCCTATGCGGTGAAAGGAATTAAAGACATCTACAAGTGGACACTCTCGAGGCACACTCGCTTTCTTTTCGAAAGAACATGTGTAATTCTCTCTCTTGTTGACAGCTAAATCCAATGCATATATCTAAGATAATTGTAGTCGGGTCGTATTCTAAATGGGGCTCCTATATTAAATGGTGTGAGGTCTAATTGGGACCACATATGAGGGAGACCCATTTAAATGTTGGTAGGTCTAGCACTGTAAACATTTATGGTGCTAGAAGGAGGGAAGTCAACTTTTTATGGTTGATAACTCCACACATCAACATCATTCTTTTTTAGACAAGGTAGAAACTTTCCTAGCACCTCTTCGACTCATATTCCTAAATTAGGTAGATCTTCTCAGCTCGGCTTGGAAACAACTTGCGAAGTTACTTACAAGCACATCGGGGCAATTATACCTATAACTTGTCAGTTTGTGAAGGCTATTGGATTGATTCCTAGATAGCAAAATCTTCCTCATTTTCCGAGGATGAAAGAAACAAATTCTGCTGGAATAGTGGTTACTACGACGGAAGATTTGGTTTTTTCTACTATTGAGGAGTTAACAAAATCAGTAGATGACACAGAACACCCAGAAAAACTTCCACCTTACAACAAAGGATACAAGGATAACGTTGTGCTTTCGGATGAAATTCCTAATGGGATATGTGATCATGGAGAAGATTCTTCAAATTCTGAAGAGGAAGAGGAGCACAAATATGAGAACATGGCAAACCAAAATCAGGATTAGATGACCGAGGGGCCACTTGCTCTTTCGAGTATTTTACATAAGATGTCAATAACACTCGGAATTTTTTTTAATGAAATATGACCCTGACAAGTCGATCAAAGCGAAGACCATTTGGACAAATTCTACCTACACTTGTAGACACTCGAGTTACATTGTGACGATGTTTCATGCAAACTCTTTCCTTGTACCTTAGAGGGTAGGGCAGCTATTTGGTATCATAGTCTTCCTACAAATTCAATTCAAAATTGGAGGGGGATTAAAAGGTTGTTCATGGAGAACTTTGTTGATGACAAAACCCCAGCCATGTTATTAAAGGAGTTAGGGAATTTAAATATGGAGTAGAAAGAAAATATCAAGGACTTTAATTGAAGGTTCATTTGGATATTAATCTAATTCCCCATGGATACAAAGCCTCATGACTCCATCACAATTGACTATGACTCCATCACAATTGACTACTACACTTCTTCCTTTCCAACAAGCATTTGACAATTTGTAAAGAGAGCTATGAAAGACACTTTGGCGCAGAATTTTGAAGAAGCCATTGTAGTTGAAAAGGAATTGCATGTGATTGAGGTTATTGTTGACGATGAATCATCTAAAGACTTCAACGAGATTGGAAAAAGTTTTGAGGCATCTTCGAGCATGGCCAAGGATAAAGAAGCTATTGATCTTGAAATCTTGACTCAGACCATCAATATTTTATACAATGAATTGGAATAATTAAAACAAAGGACAAGTGAGACCATTGTCAGCAGCAATCCCCCCAAGTTCAACTTCATGAGAAGAACTAATAACAACAATAGTTGTAGTAATCAACCAACTAAGTCTACACATATCTCTAATGACATGTTGAATGTCAAAAGCATGGGCATGGATCAATGTTGTTCTTTTCATCAAGAATATCATTCAAAAAAGACATGCCCACAATGGAATCACATCATGAACGCTCTAGTTGTGCACATTATCGACTCAATACTTTCAAATGAACAAACTGAGCAGACAAAAGAAAAGGGAGAACCTGATGCGGTTGAAGAGACTGCGAATGTTGAACACGTAGTAAATAATTTCAGTTGTGTGTTCACTACTAAGAATAAAAATGTTAAAGAACCACCAATGGATGAGGCCCCATCTGAGAATAAAAACAGTCGATACAAGTTGAGAAGTCAAGGGCATGTTCCTAAACAAGAGTTGACGAGGAGGAAAAGATTGAAGGAACATTTGTTAAGCAAAATTACACCGCCCATCAACCTGACTCATAATGATCAGGATAATTACGGAAACACTACTACAACAAAGAACACTTCTGCCAACAATAAAACCAAGTCTATCATTCCAGAAGCGCCAAAAAAAGTTAATCCTCTAAACACGTCAGCAATGCCTATTGTGCTAGATTACAACATAGTGGAAGACATGAAGAAATATCGCGCAAATATTTCAATATTTGAGCTTACAAGGATAGCAAGCCAACGAGAACTGCTTGTGTGATCCCTTTGCCAAACCTTCATCAGGTGATAATGCTTCTTCTTCACAGAAGGTGTACGGTAAGTCTTTTGGTCCCCTGGAATCAGTTTTTAACATTCTAATATTAGAAGCCAATACTCTCTTCCCTCCATTTTTATTAACTTTTGAAATTTTCAATTACAATCACAATTATTTAGTTAGTTTTGTTGCATCCGTGAATGTAATGCCATTGTCTGTCACCAAGAAAATTAACTCCAAATGGAATAATATTGATGCACATATTATTCATCTGGACAGGTCTCTTGTCCAAGCTATTGGTGAACTCACAAATTTTCTTATTAGCTTATCATCTGATCACCGAGTTCACCAATACATGAACATAGTGGTTGTGGACATCCTAGAAGCTTATAGTGTATTGATAAGTAGAGACTGGTCTAGAAAATTACAAGGGTATTTTTCTACTGAATGGTCACATTTATGGCTTTTGTACAAGGGTGGGAATAACCAAATTTGGTCGGAATCAGAACCTTCATGAAATACATTGTTACACCTTTCGAAGGGAAAAATGAGTTTGTTGCTTTTGTAGACTTAATTTTCAGAAATTTCATTTTGAAAATTGATCTTGGGTTCTATCTTGCGCACTCATCAACCATTTCAACAGACACAGTTGGATATCCTTCCTTATTCTCCACCTTGTGCAAATGAATTATGTAATATATATGTACATAGTAGTAGTAATGTTAATATTAGTAAGAATAATAGCACAGGAAATAGCTTAGTAGCTCGCAATATTTGGACTCTTTATTTTGATGGTTCTAAGATGCAAGACTATTCTAGAGTCGGTTGTGTACTTACAAACCCACATAAAAAGAAACATGTACTTTCATGTCATATGGAGTTCAAGTGCACTAATAATATTTCAAAATATGAAACACTCATAATTGGATTGAAGAAAGTTATCGATTTGAAGGTGGAGCTCCTAAAGGTAATCATTGACTAAAAGGTGGTCACTCGTTAGGTAGGAAATACTATACACTGTGTTTCACCTCATCTTAAAAACTACCAACATGAGGTGTGGCATTTGATAAATTAGTTTTCAATATTGTTTTTGTTCCTAGCATTAGAAACGTGGTAGCATATACATTAGAAAATGCTACTACTAGGATGTCACCATTGAAAAATGGTTTTTTTATTGAAATTTTATATAAACCATTTGTACCTAACAATGTTACTAATTCACATGTTTTCAATGACGAACAATAGATACTACAATTTATGGAAAATGTTGATGTATTCAAATATGATGTCATAGAGGAGGATGAGCACGAGAAGATTCTGAAGGAAACATCCAAAGCACCAAAAGGAAACATTGTGCCAAAATGTGTTGTGTCCCTAGAGAAATTATATGACTTGTAGAACAGGTTTAGAGGACCAAATAACATGAAGACTCAGAGTTCAAATCTAGCATATGAACAATTCAACCTTGGAATCTGACAAGATCCGAAATATGTGAACCTCAGTGCTCGTTATTCTCCAGGAATAATAAGCATTTATTCACCTATTCAAGCAGTATCAATATTTCTTCGCATGGACATATGATGATTTAAAGACTTATGACACTCGTATTATCCATAACATAATTCCTATAAAAGAATGGGTAAAATTGTTCTAGTAGAAACTATGGAAAGTCCATCCAACACTAGAAGCCCTCATTCAAAAGGAATTGAGAAAGTTGTTGGATGCTCGAATCATTTTCAAAGTTAGACATTCCACGTGCATTTCCAACTTGGTCAAGGTTAGGAAGAAGTCTGGTGAAATACGTTTATGTGTTGATTTCTAGAATATTAACCAAGCTTCTGACAAAAATAACTATGTAATGCCATCCATGGAGTAGATACTCTAGATAGTATCTGGGCCTAAAATGTTTTTTCCACTAAATGGTTTTTCAAGCTATAATCAAGTGTTAACAGTTGAACTGGATAGATTGAAAACTACCTTCTGAACTAAATGGGGAATGTTCACTTTCAAGAGGATGTCATTTGGAATAATCAATGTTGGTGCAACTTTTCAAAACGCGATGAACATCACCTTTAGTGGCCTTATAACTCAAAGATTTTTTTTTTAGATGATGTTACTATGTTTTCAAAGAATCGATTGGATCATGTACTTCATCTAAAGCAGATATTTGACCTTTATCGGAAGTATGGGATCACCCTTAATCCCAAGAAGAGAGTTTTTGGTGTGTCTAAAGGGGTCCTATTGGGACACATCATAGCAAAAAAGTGGAATTAAAATTGATGCCTAGAGGGTCAAGACTATCATACATATCCTTTTTCTGGTAAACAATAAATAAATGCAATCTTTCTTAGGGAAAATTAATTTCCTCAAAAAATCATCTCTAATTGCACCCAAATAGTCAAACCTATATAGGAGATGATTAAGAAATATGTAGTATACATATGGGACAAATGGGAGAAATACACTTTTTCTCAGATCAAGCAAGCTATAGTTATGCACCCACATTATTTAGTTTGGACTATGGTAAAGATTTCCTCCTCAATACGTTTTCTTCGGATTTATAGATTGTCATCATGTTGACTCAAAAGGACGGTGAAGGAAATGAGTGGCATATTTATTTTATGAGCACTAGTCTACAAGGGAAAAAATTAAACTACCATGTCATTAATAAAAAATCATATGCAGTATACAAGGCAGTTAAGTATTTTAGGTCCTATTTACTCAAATCTTATACAACTGTATTTGTACCTCATTCAACAGTAAGAAAATTATTCGTATAACAAGAGATGGGATAGGAAAGGGCTAACTAGATGACCTATCTTCAAGAATATGATCTGGAATTTAAGCCAATTCATACTATAAAGGGTCATGGCCTATGTAGACTAACAATCAAGGCAAGAGATGCTCCCAAACAAGATCTTTCATGATGGGAGCAGGAGATAGAAATGTACAATATCGATCATGTTCCGAAGTCCACGTCTATAATGCCCTTGTATACGGATTTACAAAAATTCTTGGAGCATGGTACCTTTCCCTCACACTTATCAAAAAACACATAAGGGTGATTCATTTAAAGGCTCTATCTTATCAATTGGTTCATGGAGTGATTTTTCAAAAGCACCACAATGGAGTCTTGCTAAGGTGCCTTGAGCCGCAAGATATGGAGAAGGTTCTTAAGGATTTACATCATGGAATGATAGGAAGCCACTAAGTGGGTGACACCGCAATGCACAAATTTATGAGGATCGATTATTATTGGTCCACACTTTTTAAGGGTGCTCACGCTTATGTCCGCAAGTGCCAAGATTGTCAAAATTGTGTCAGTCACGATCAAATTTTGGTCGCCCCACTGCTCTTATTAGTAGTTGAAGAAGCATTTGAACATTGGGGCCTTGATGTTATTGGAGAAATTTTCCCACATTCATCAAAGAAGAACCGGTATATCCTTACAACGACAAATTGTTTCACCCACTGGCCGAAGAAAAAACCTCTTAAACAAGTAAATGATCATGAATTCATTCACTTTTTACAAGTGAACATCATAACCAGGTTTGGCATTCCTACGTCATTTGTCTTTGATAATGCCACTTAATTTTCAGCATTAAGACTTTATTAATTTTCATTAGAGAATGGGATTATTTTAAAGAGTGCATCTAATTATTATCACTAGGGAAATGGTCTAGCTGAATCAACAAATAAAAATATTATTTGCATAATTACGAAGACCATTTTCTTTGACAGAAGAATTAGCATACTACTTTGACTAATTCTCTTTGTTCTGACCATGTAACCCCGAAGCCTTCCCTAAAAACCTCTCCATACTTTCTAGTGTGCAGTAAAGAATTTATCTTGTCCCCGAACCTGTACCTCCCAGCCTTGCAGCGCTCTTAAGAGTCACAAGGTAAACCTTGCCTACTGGTTCAGAGCAGGATGGACACTTTACTCAAACTTGAGGAAGACAAATTGAAAGCCAAAGACCGATTTTTGTACATCAAAACCATATAAAGAGTTGGTTTGATAGAAAATCCACAAAGGCAAAGAGCAGTGTGGGCGACCTAGTCCTGAAATGGGATAAACCCCATGAAGACAAAGGTAAACACACTAAGTTTCAGCCATTGTGGATTGGACCATTCATGATTGAAGAGAGGCTCGGCCACAACACCTTCAAGATAAGATATGTGGACGGGAGGATTGACCCCCTTCTCGTAAATGGTTGAGACCTTAACTACTATTTTCAATAGCAGTTACAAGTTGCATTTCTTGTACATATTGTTTTGCATTTCCTTTTCCTTTTACTATTTTTCTTGTGCCAGTCATGTTCATTATGTAGTCATGTCTTGTCGTGTCTTATTGTTGGTCGTTGTACATAAATAAGACCTATGTGTAAATTGCATGGATCAAATACTTTGTACTGTAATCAAAGGGAAGTGTGACAACTACAAGTCTTGGCTTTCCATTTGTTCTCCTTCTTTGTTTGGGAAAATGTCATAGGTTGAGGTAAGCCCATATGGAAAATATGATTTGTCTAATAGGAGAACCTTGAGGGAACCTATTAGATTCATGCTTATGCTAGCATCTGAATTGCTTAACTTGGTACATATCTACTTGTGTGGTAATGCTTGTCCAATCTAGAAGAGAAGGAATAAGGGGGGGATATAAAATGAGCAAACCAATATCAAAGATCTTAAAACACTTATTTGAAGGGAAACCTCCTCTACTCTAAATAATTCAAGATCCCTCTTCCACCCATTAAAAATAATAATTTCCAATGCACAGTTCTATTAAAAAATAAATAAAGGGTGAAAGAAGAGAAAGGCTTCCTACACAGGGAAGTGAAGCAAATGACTTCACCAAGGTATTTTCCAGGCTCGCTGGAAGTGAAGCAATGCTTGTGCTCCTGAAGTGACTCTGTCAGGGTATTATCAAGGCGTACTGGCAGCAAAGCAACACTAGAGATGAAAATTTTATACTCTAAATATCCTAAACGCGCCGTGCACATTACCCTTTCTTGGATTGAACCAATTTCAATATCATGTATATTTGTGTGAGTTCAACCAAGTAGATAAAAGAGAAGATGCTAAGTATGAAACTAGGTCGAAAGGGGTAACTTGGGGCAATTAATAGCTCTTGAAGGCCCGGGCCTTAACTGAAAGCTATTCTCAGACAAAGTACCTAAAGTTCAGTCAGTGTTGTTGCTACTACAACACCCTCTAAAATTTCACTACATTTTAATTTTGGAGCCTACTTCATTGTCGTATCAAGTGTCACCTCAATTGTTAAGTGTCATTTTGTGTTGTTTTATATAACTTAAGTTTTCTTGAATGTTCTCAAGTGTTGTCGCATTGATTATAACATCTCTATATGCATTTCATGGTCATAACACCTTTCTCCTTGTATAACGACACTTTCAGGTCATAGTCACACACACTTCACTAATTATACTTGGGGAATGTGCATAAAGTCGTGTTTTAATGTATATTCATTTTTTATCAAGTTTCTATACTTTTATAAATGAGTTATCTTGTGTTGCAGATGGTTTTCTGTCTAGAACTCATCTTTCCCACCCCTTGACTGATCATCCAAACTCAGACAAATTTTGGTTGTAAAACGAGCCCATTAAGTCCAAGAGTGCATGAGCACACTCAGAAGCCTTGATGGGATACCCTTTGATGTTCATAAGTGTGCCTTGCACTCTCCTTGAGAGTTGGGTGCACTCCAAAAGCACAAATCTCGTTCCTTGTTCTGAGCTATGCCCTCCAAATGACTAAGTCTTCCTTGAGTGCATTCCTTCGACTCGAAGAAGTGCACCCTTCTTGAGCACACTAGCACACCCTGAAGACCCGAAGCTCAATCCTTCAACCTTCCCCAGTGCGCCATGCGCCCTATTGAACTACTTGAATTTCATGAGCACACCCTAAAGGAACAAAGCCCCAACCTTTAAATTTCAAGAGCAATCCATATGCCCTTCTTGAGCCCTCTTAAGCGCATGAGCGCACCCAAAAGACAAATCCTTAGCCTTCAACCTTAAGGAGTGTGCCTTGCACCCTACCTCTCTCCCTTGAGCACTTAGCGCACTTGGGAAGCCAAAAACCCTCCCATCGTCCTTCGGACTTGTGACATGTGCCATGCCTTAGTTTCTTTTTTTCCTTGAGCGCATGAGCGCATGACAAAGCCTTGAAGCCTTTCCTCCTCATTGCTTCAACCTTTCAAAGTGCACCTTTTCACCCTAAAGATCCTTTGACTATTTTGAGCACACCAAAAATGCATGAATAGGGAAATATGCATAAAACATGGTAGAGTATGAGATTTTTAGACTAATAGTTGCTTGTCATGAGTGATTGCAGAAACAGGTATTCCTGGGACCTCATGGAAAGAACACACAAGGAAGATAGAGAAAAGAGGATAAACAAAGGAAGCACAAAAATAACCAATAACACACCTGAAACTTGATGATCTAAGCACCCTAAAGACTCCAATATTGAATACCCTTTGAAGGGTGAAAGCGTTATTATCAAAATTTGAACAAAGAAAATATAGTGCTAGTTATGCCACCACTGAAAGAAATTCCATGTCATCAGTCACTGTCAGCCCTAGTCATCCAAGATAGTGATGTGTCTAGTTTCATCATATGAGGATGTGGAAGTCAAGATGTATTATTGTAATCATTATAAAATACAAACAAGCAGAATTCCAAGAGTCATTTATGAACTCAAGAGTCACAAAAGTCCAAAGGACATGTAATATCAAGAGTCTTTTGGAACTCCAAAGGTTGCCGAAGTCCAAAGGTCACTAGAAGTTATAAAGTGAAGAGTCATGAGGGTGTGAAAGGTCGCTCCTAAAGTTATAAATAGATCATTATTTCTCATGTAAAGGAATTTTGACCTTGGCTTCTCCCATAAGGCATTAGAGAGACAAAGTTAGTACTTTTGGGGAGCAAGTAGTGGCTCTAACACTCCACTATTGGAGCTAGTGTTATGCACTGTATTTATGTATCTCTGGACTTTTACTTAATATTGAAGCCTCCTAGGCTATAATTTTTCCACGGATTATGAATCTTTCTGAGACTATTCTTTGGATGTTTACAGTTCATGGTTGCTTTCATTAGTAGTGAATTAGTTGAACTATTTCGATTATTTCAGTGCTTCTTATTGGAAATGTGTTGTAATGATAATAATGATCGCTGCATTTATGTGAACTATTTTTCTCAATGCTAAGTGAGTATTTTTCTTTCTACGTGCATCTCCATTAGAGTAGTACTACTACTTCTTTCTTAGAGGCTCACTTTATTTCTCCTTCACAATGAAAGGACTTAGATACTTCTACAAGTGGACACTCACAAAGAAAACTCGCTTGCTTTTCTAAAGAACGTACATGATTATCTCTCTTGATGGAAGCTAAGGCCAAGGCATACCTCTAAGATAATAGTAGTTGGGTTGTATTCCAAATGGGGATCCTGTACCAAATGATGTGAGGCCTAATTGGGACCACATATCGGGGAGACCAATTTGAAAGTTGGCAGGTCCAGCACTGTCAACAAGCCATCACAAATGTAATGTTAATTTGATGTTTAATTTTGAGTTTTAAACAATATATAGATGGGCTAATGCATGGCTACTAAAGGAAGTGTTGTGGATGTCACCTACAACTAGTGCTCATATGTTGGGATGAAATATCCTAAAGGAAACATGATGTAAAGGAGGTAGTTGTATGAATGGAAGATAAGTATGAACTAGAAGATCACTTTCAGACAAGAGGAAGAATGACATGACTAACATGAGGAATTTGATGGATGGTCGATGCCCTACAAAGAGGTCTCAAAAGATGAAGGCTCCTTATCAAAGAATATAAACTTTATGACATCGAAAGAGGGATCCCTACAAGAAGTTACTTTTCCCATGATCTCCACCTAGAGAGCTTCTAGAATCAATTCCTTGGTTAAGAGGGAGCTTAGACAAGTCCTTCAATAAGAGAGAGCTTGGATACATTCCTTCATAGGGATGGATAAATTCCTTCATAGGAATGGGTATATATTCTCTAATTGAGAGGGAGAGATAGACACATTATACTTTTCTTCACTTGGGAAGAAATAATGGAGGATTGGGTAAGTATCCAGCATACGACACTCTTTAAGGATGTAGTAGGGCATCCAAGATATGAGTAGTCATAGATGACCGATATTATTTGAGGACTGGGAATCCAAGATAAGAATAGTCCTAGAAGGACATACCCTGAGAGAACCCAGGTGGGGTATGTTCCTAGAGAGGCAATGATGAAGGTGTCTATAAACCATTGGTCTTATCAGCATTGTGCTCTAATCCTGTTGAGGGATATATTTGTTAGTCAAGGCCTTTCTATGTGACAATTTTGGTTGGTATGATGCTAAACAGATGGGTTACCAATCTGACTCTTCTTATGAGGTTTCTTCAGATTGGGAATGTCCAAGTACCTTGTATAGCTTATTAATACATCCCCAGTTAAGAGGGAGTTTTGAAACATATAACTAGGTTCAGCCTTCATAATGACATATGTAATCATGATTTCATTTGATGTAATGAGAAAATTAAATTTGTTATTGATCTTGAGGCATTGTTTTCATGCTCAAGAAGATTTATTCTTATGTTGAGCTCCCATTGTGAGCTCTTAGGATTTGTCATTGAGTCATCAATTCATTTTCATGTATGAAAGACCCTTTTGGGAAAGATACATATTGTATAAGGAAAATTCTTTGAGTCAAACTCAAGTAAAAGGAACCTCCAAGCCCTTGTCTAAATGCTACAAAGAAGTCATACTTCACAAAGGAGAAGTTATTTTATCAAAACGAAATGTTAGCCCAAGGAAAAGGTCAAGTCGGCCTATTTGCATGGAGATAAGACTATATAAAGAATGTATCATCCTCACTTGAAGGTGGATAGATCAAGCATCAAAGAACAAGCTAAAGGAATGAAGAAGGAAGACAAGAATCATATGAGACAGCGAAGAAGAAGAACAAAAAAGTTTGGAATTATTTTTGGGCCTCCTAGTCTTCACACGTGTGAGGAATTTCAGAGCTACAATTTTTTGTAAGGAATCTGAGTTACATTACTATCAAAGAATCGAGTGTTAATGCCAATAAGAATTGTTTTCAAAGACTGAGATCACTAGGAAGTAAAAGAAGGTCAAACAAGGGTTTAAGAAGATAGATCTCACCATTTTCTTCCTACTCATATGGTCTAGGGTTTCTAGGACAAGAGCCGAAAATTGCAAAAGTTTTAGATAGACTGAAGTTGCAGTCAGAAGAAACTGAAGTTGCAGTTAAGGCATTGCAGTGTTGAAGTTGAAGGCAAGAAGAAGTTACTTAGTTGACTTGAAAAAAGAAGGAAAGGTTTGATTTGGTCTTGGAGGAGTCTTGGTCAGGGGTCTAGGTCTTTGAATTCATAAATTGAAGATTCTAGAAGAAGAATAATTTGTGTGGGTTTTCCTCTCAGTTTGGAGACGTTTTGGCCCTATTTGATCGTCTATATCTTGCATCCTTTGTATTATTTTTCTTTATGGTTTGGTAGTTGTTTGATGAAGAAAACACTAATAAGAATCAAATAAAATATAACGATAAGTAATAAAATTAAAAATACATCACAAGTAGCTATCATTATAAGAGAAATCACCTAAAATTTTTCCTCCCTTGATTTCTCAACAACAACAAACTCAAACACATCTTTCTTCAAATTCGACTAATGATAGAACTTCTTAACAATTGTCAAAGTCTTTTTATATCCTAGGTGGCTTGAATATGGCTTGACATGAAATTCCCTCAAGATAAGCTTCTTGAGCTCACTGCTATCTAGCACATAAACCATGTTCCTGAATCTCACTAAGCCATCTATTGTGAGTTGATACTCCTCATCTCTATCACCTTGTTGCAACCTCTGATTCAGTTGTTGGTACTTCTCATCATGCTTCCCTGCATGTAAGATCTTCTCCTGTAAGTCTATCCCATAAGAGCTCACAGTTGAAATATGATTTACCTGCGCTCTCCTATTGAGATCATCTACAACCTTGTCCTCCTTTCCCTTAATGTATCTGATATCAAAATAAAACTCATTGAGGGTATCAAACCATCTAGATTTCTTGGAGTTTAGATTGGATTGGTCAAAAAAATACCTCAGCCCACTATGATCACTCATCATAACACACCTCTTTCCAAGGAGATAATGTCTCCATATCTGTAATGCATGAATGATATTTGTCAACTCAAGATCATGAATCACATAGTTATTATCATATTCATTCAGTTTCCTTGATTCATAGCATACCACTTTCCCTTCTTGCATTAAGACCCCACCTAGTCCTTCCTTGCAAGCATCTATACAAACCACAAACTCCTTATTAAGATCTGCAATCTTCAAAATTAGATCATTAGTAAGAAAATGCTTCAACTTCTCAAAACTAGTTGCAGACTCCTCTATCCATTCGAACTTCTTCCCTTTTCTCCGCAAATATGTAATAGATAACCAATTCTTGAGAAGTTCTTGATGAACCTCCTATAATAACCTGCTAGTCCCATGAATGATATGACCTCATCCACATTGCTAGGAGTTGGCCACTCCATGATAGCTTTAATCTTTTCTAGATCCATTGTCATCCCTTCCCTGGAAAAAACATGTCCAAAGTAATGAATCTAAGACTGAAAGAAACTACACTTGCTAAGCTTGGCATACAATTGATGCTCTCTCAACAACCTCAACACCATTTTTAGGTGCTCTACATGCTCTTCCTCATTCTTCGAATATACCAATATATCATTAAAAATTACTATCATGAACTTATCCAAATAAGGGTGCAACACATTGTTCATCAAACACATGAAGGTGGATGGAGCATTGGTAAGACCAGAAAGAACCACCACAAACTCATAGTGCCCATATCTTGTACAAAATGTAGTCTTTTACATTTCTTCTTCTTTGATGTGCATCTACTGATATCTTGATCTCAAATCAATCTTTGAGAATACTACAACTCCCTTCAGCTAATCAAACAAGTCATCAATCTGCAGAAATGGATACCTGCTCTTGATAGCCACCTCGTTCAATTGTCTTTCATCAATGCACAATCTAAGAGTGCCATCCTTCTTCCTTACAAACAATATTGGTGCACCCCAAGGTGACACACTCGGCCTAATGTATCTCTTATCAAGCATTTCCTTAAGTTACAACTTTAGCTCCACCAGCTTTGATGTACTCATCTTGTACGGTACCTTAGATGTTGGTGTTTCTCTTGGTATCAACTCAATAGAGAATTCCACTTCCCTACAAGGCGATAACTCTAGAATTTCTGCAGGAAACACAACCTAAAACTACTACAAAATAGGATACCTCTTTAGGACTTCATCATCCTCATCCTCTTTCCCTTTGTCACTGTAAATATGAATTGCAAAAAATACACATCCCTTCCTGCAATTGTGCTTCTCCTGCATAGATGTAACATTCTCACTGATGTAGGCTTGTTTTTTCCTCATCATCATCTAGGCACTCAATATATTTTTCATAGCAATCCACCTTAGTCATGTGAATGAATAGTTATTCCAAGCCCAAAAGCATACTATATGATCCCAAAGGAAGCGCATTTAGATGTGTTGATGTAAGCATAGAATTAATCGCAAATGCACAACATATGACCTAGTGATGGACTCTTCTCTTGGTCCTTGTAGCCAACTACACCAACCAAGATTTTGCATGCACTTATTTAATTAATCAGCATTGATCCACTAGGTCAAGACTAATATAACTATAATTAGATCTAGGATCAATCAAAATAGAAACAACTTGATCACAAAGCTTACCTTCCATCTCGATAATAGATGCATGATGATCAACTTTCCTATTATCCACTACTGCATAAATCCAAGGAATACTCTGGCCTACATCTCCAACTATTTATGCCTCCTGAGCACTGTAAATATGATCCCTTTCACCCTAATGTGATGAAAAATCTCTCTTGTGATGCTCTACGCCACAATTCAAACACCGCAAAGGATTCCTACCATCACCTTTGTTCTATTTTTCCTTAGGTTGAGACCCATGTCCTCTCTCAACTGCTTTGAACTTCTTATGGGGTCCCACATTCTCCTTGTCATCTACATCTCAAGATCTTCCTAGCATCTTAGGCCATTTTCCTTTTGTCTTCTCATTACCTTTCCAATCATGCTTTAGCTCAGGCTTGCGCTTAGTCTGCTCATAACAATGCTTCATATTCCTAATGACTTATTCCAATGACTGAGGCTCATCATACTCAATCTGATCCTTGAATGCTAATGGAAGACCATTGATGAACCTTTGGTTCTTTGTCTTCTCATCCTTGAGGCAGGGCACATACCTCAATAGCTCCAAAAATTTGGCAGTGTACTCTTCATTTGTTAGGGAACCCATCTTAAGCTCATAGAATTCCTTGGCCTTCCTATCATAATACCTCTCAGACAAGTACTTCTTCCTAAAGATTAGTTTAAACTTATGCCAACTCATATCCTCTTCCTTGATGCCTCTGACCTGCTTAACATCTTCCCACCAGATATTTTTTTTCCCTTGAGACTGAATATAAATACCTTGGCTTTCATTTTCTAGAATAATCATGCAATCTGAAGAACTTCTTCATCCCAAACACCCATGCTTCTACATCTTCTTCTTTCTTCACTTCCACATCAAAAGTAGGAGGCTTGGATTTCATTAACTCATCTGGAAAGTACCCCCTCTCACTTCTCCTGTAAGGATGACGACGGTAATGATGATGAGGTCTCTCAGAATCGGAGCTATAATGAAATCCATGAGTGCTAGCTTGCATGTCAGGTGTATCCAAAGTTCTACCACCTCTAACTATATCACCTTTTCATGTTAGAATCCTTAGTGTATCTGCTAAATTAGGAGAATATGCTTATGCTTATTGCTCAATCGACCTTTCCCATTACACTGATTTCACATCAAGCCTGTAAGGGGAGTCATGTGAATTGTAGTCCACCACACTCCTTTTCATCTCTGATCTTCTATTTCCTACAAACATACCATGTCAGATAAACCAAATAGAAGACATAATCAAAATCATACCTCAGTGTATCTTAGGGGAGGTTATTGCATCTGCACTAGCCAATCTAGATTAGCATAATAAAATATCACATGTATATCAATTCTCACATAAATATCATAACCATAACCATAACAATGCATGCATAGCAAACACATTTAACCCATCCACTCCAAGTGATTGAACCTAGAAGCTCTGATACCACCCTGTTATTCCTCCTCCCACATTTACCCACTTTTACAAGCTCTCCAGCTTAAACATGAGATGAATGTCACTATGATATGACCTGACCTTTAAGTCTAGTTATAGAAGTGGGGCCTACAAACCGGAACACATGCTACCACCTCTCAAGGACATTAGATCACATAGCAGCTTGAAAACCACCCCTGGTGATCAATCCTTGATTTGGAACTTAGATTCATAAGCTTGACACCCCAACCGCACCCATAACACACTTTGCATGCAGTTATGAGGCTCCAACTACACCCATAAGCCTACCTGCATGTGGATATGACCGAAATTTCCCAGTTATATGCATGCGGTTGCGATATCTATGCCACTTTTTCATGGATAACCTTTAGGCAATTTCTCAGAAGTTCCCAAAACTTTGCTTAATGCAATAACTGATGAGAAAAATTCAAAAAAAACAATACTCAAGCAATATCTTGACCAAGACATGCCTAATACATGAAGGATATTTTTTCAAACAGATAGTAAACATAGAAGCTACAGATCATGAATGAATATATGATCATTAACTTCTGAACTACATTAGAGAATTATCAAGAAGGTCTAATTCCCTCTCAAGCTATATGCAACAACACTTGTTAACCCATGAATTCATCAATCATTCAATCACTTGTCAAATCATGAATAAGATTCATAGTAAGAGCACATCATATAATCATGCATATAACCAACATAGAATCCATAACAAATCATCCACAAGATCAACATAATAACAAGTACAAGTGTTCATCAATAACAATAAGAAAATAGCTTGTATTAACATATGCAAAATACAACCAAGTCAGGGACTTCCACGTACCACTCGACCATAGATTGGGTTGAACCAAATCTCTCTTTCATCCAATCACTCCCATGCCATATTCCAAGCATGAATGTGGGATCATATGGGTTAAAAAATAATATAATCAACCATGGTTTCCAAAGGCCAAATTTCCACAACCCTCAACCGCAATGATTTCACCTAACCAATCCAGAAATAACTAACACCAAAACGAGCTTGGAGGCCTCCAACTTTCTTCACTACATTTGGAGGAATTTTCTTGTCTCCACCCATCCATTAATAGTTCCAAGAGAAATCCCATATCCACCCTTGACCCTTGGTAATTTCCTGAGACCACCTCACCAAGTCTAAAGTCTACCAGTCATCCAAAGATTAAACCAAAACAAGGCACCAATTGTAGGTTTTAACCCATTATAGAAATTACATGCATACGAATTCTGAAAACAAAAAATAAAAAATGGCAAGAGCTTAAAACATAAAACAAATATACACAGATATTTTCCCCTAAATCCCAAAATCAGGACTACTAGATTGATTTTTTATTATATTCCTTTCAATGTTATGATACATATATATACATATTGAAGCATCCATAAACCACAATCCATTAACCCTGGACTAGAACATAATCATAGTTCCCTTGACCAGATCTACAAAATACCATGGATAGAAAACCATCATGCCCAAAACCATGTGTAAAATCCATGCGCAAAACCATAGGTAGGTCCACCCACCTAATATATGGTCCAAAAAAAATTTCAAGGGACGCTGCCCCAGATCCCATGCAGGGGGGCTACCACCCCCCTGCTTAACCCCCAGCAGCACCCAACGCAATGTACAGGGGGTTCTACCGCCCCGCCCCCCTCCCCTACCCCGCACGTGGGATAATCGTTGAAAGAATATAACACAACCCAACATTCTCTTGTTGGCATTATGGCATAGGTTTGATGCTATGGCTCTGGTGTTGTCCTTGATGGCAACTCAACTTGGTGACAGATCTCAGTTCAGGCACCCAGAAAGAAGAAAAAGTCATATACGCGGGTTCATCTAGACGAAGGCGCGTATACATGCGGGTTATAAGTTACAAAAGCGCGTATTTTTTGGGGAACTTACTTTTGGTCCATGGTGGTTAGTTCTTGGGATTTGAACCTGTTGTTTTGGACCATGGCGTCTCATCAGATGTGTTGATCCCTAGTTTTTGGGTTCATGGTATTGAAATGTTATGGTTTTGGACTATGGTATTGTGGAAGGCCTAAGACTATAAAAGAGGAAGGAGATCTTGTGGCAAAGGATTATCTGAATTATCATTGAATATCTGATAAAGTGCTAGAGCTGGTACATTGGTAATTGGGTCATGATGCAGATCTGGATCTGAATGAAGGAGGAACCTTAGTGCAAAAAGAAGGATAAGTTCTCTTGATGGGTCATAATCTTTAAGCTTGATCGATAGTATCTTTGTATGATTTTGATCTACTAGATGTGGTGCTTGCCTGATCTATAAGTCTGATAATCTGGGTTAATTAGTGATTGAATATCTGAAAGAGTGTTTTATCTTTTATAGACCTGTACACAGGTTCAGTGAAGCGAAGGCGCATATACACGTAGGTTCAGTGAAGTGAAGAAGTGTATACGCAAGTTGTTCCATACGCAGAAGCGTATGCACACAGGTTTTAGGCTGTTAAAGTAGCGTATATATTTTGAGTTGTGATCTTGCTGCTTCTATTTATTACTGCAGTGTTCTAGGTTCAGATTTTGGTGTGTGGTTTCTGGTACAATGTTTTGGGTTCAGCTGTCAGAGAAGTATCTACTTGATTCAGATCTATTTGGTGAAAAAGAGATTGGTTGATTCTTGATGATTGATTGATGTTCATGGATCCAGTCTGAAAATTTATGAAACGTGGTCTCTGGAAGAAAGAGAAGGTTGTAGCCTTCTGTAGGCCAGCACCTACGTACTAGTATCTTGGCCAGTTCAAGAGCTAAGGGGGTTGTAGCTCCCTTCTAGGAGAAGCTAGAGAACGAGAGAGGGTTGTAGCTCTCTGCAAGTTGCAGCCTGTGTACTGGTAAAGGACTGCACCAGTACATTGTAAAAGAAGTTTCTAATTTAAAAGAAGATAGAGACGAATTG
>APFE031289260.1:0-47579 GCA_000404065.3 Pinus taeda
TTTTTAAATCAAGAGGACATTCTCTCAAGGCATGTTTCTTTCTGCACTTAGGAAAAAAATTGGACAATGCAACATTTTCAGGTTTTTGCTTGTTTTTTATTTTAAGGGTGTTAATTTGTTCACTAAGACTCCCTAAAATATCCATTTTAAAATTATCAAGCAAATTACCTAATTCTTCTCTACTTATTGTCCATATGTAGATTTATTAATCCTTGATAAAAGAGGATCTCTTGGATTTTTTCGAGTTTTTGCTTTGCCTCTTGAAATGTGTATGCATAACTCACAAATTTCTCCAAGTGACAACTGATAAATGTCTCCCTTACCCAAGATCAATCCACTCATCTCTAATGGATTTCAATAAGAGAGATTTCAAAGTTTCCTTATCTAGATTATTCATTTTTTCCCTTTAAACATTATAAGCAAATCTCTCAACGAGTTCTTTCAAGATTTTTCATATATATATATATATATAAATATATAATATTATAATATAATATATTATAGTATATAAATTTATTTATTTATATTTATTATTAGTTATATTTATTTATATTTTAGATTATATTTTTTTATTTATATTTATTAATTTATATTTAGATTTATTTTAATTTAATTTTATTTAATTGTATATTTATTTAATTTTATTTTAATTTTTAATTTTATTATTAATTATTTATCTTTTAGTTTAAGTTTTAAATTTTAATTTAATTTAAATTTGATTTTTTATTTTTTTTTTATTTTTTATTATTTTTTTATTTTTTTTTTATTTTATTTTTTTTATTTTTTTTTTATTTTTAATTTTTAATTTTTATTTTTTATTTTTAACTTATTTATTTATATTTATTTATTTTATTTTATTTATTTTTCTTTATATTATTATTATTATTTTTCATTTATATTATATTTATTTATGTTTTTATTTTAATTTATTATTTTTTATTTTATTTTTCTGTATCATTAAATATCTTATCCTTAATATTTATGGGGCCATTACAATAGTTCCTTATATTTCTTAAACAATTGTAGTCAATTTGTTTCCCATTCTCTATGATAATTTAATTCCTAAACTCATAAACCATTTTAATGCTGCATCTTTAAGGGTCGCTGGGAATAATTTCAACTTTTGAGCATCATGCAGATAATCATACAAGACTTCAAATTCAAAGAGAAATGTTTCAGGATCTTCACTCCTTATTCCATGAAAGTTTTGAAGGATGAGGGTGAGATATTTTTCATTGTCATAGTTGTATCTTCATCGAGGATAGGAAATCCAAAGGGTTCTGGATTTATTTCTTCTCCTCTCCTTCTTCCTCTTTCTCCGCCTCTTCCACCTCCCCTATTTCCTCCTCCTCCTCCTCCAATCCTAGGTTGTTCACCATTCACATTATGTACCTCTCCTTCCCTTTCCCCAACCGTTGTAGATTCCTAAGAACTAATATAGGGTTTAGGTTCCAAAATTGGGTTTTCAGTTTCCTCTAGTTCCTCTGGTTCTTCTATCAATGGTTTGTTAAAATAGGTTTCTTCTTCCTCATCTTCGGTAGGAACTTCCAACTCTTGTGCTAGAAGTTTTTCTCCAGTTCAAGATAGGAAAATTACTCGTGTTGTTGGAGATATGGGATCTTCCTCTTCTATTATGGCTTCTGTTGATGAAGTTGGTGAATCTCTAGGTTGGATTTCGGATCTTAATACCTCAGGGAGTTTGTGTTTTCCTGCTATGGATGGAATTTGAGTTTGTGTGGGTGGTGTGGCACTACGAGGTCGTGGTGGGGTGAATGATGTTGTTGGAATTAAACTCTTACCTATACCTACAAATCTACCCATAGAGTCTCTTTCCCTATGCATATCATGTTTTTGTTTTTGTTGTTGTTTTTTTTTAATTTATCAAAATGAAAAAGATAAAGACTTCTATTTACACTTCCCCAGCAATGGCACCAAAATGTTTGTCAATTTAATTGTCTTAAATTGTTACATAAATTATCGACTAGAGTTGGTAAACTTGTGAAGTGCAAGTGCACTATATATGCTAGAAGTCCTTTTTATTAAATCATATTAGTAATGTGCATGATTGAGTTATTGAAAATTACTTCTAAGGATGTAATTTATTCCTACCTTACTCTTTTTTTTTGTGTAAATTATGCTACTTCTAATATTATACAAAAAAGGTTACAAAAAGGATTACATCCGCCATGCTAAGATGGCTGCCGCTGAACATTTGAGCTTACTATGACTAGGCACGAACCTGAGAAACTGTGGAACGATGAGACTGTCCACTGACTCCAGACCCCAACCCATATGAAACTAGTTACATGCCAAAAAGCTCCCAATCCCTGCCGAGGCGAGGGGGAATTTTACAAACATTGAGATTCCAGACATAACAGACATAAAAGACATAATAGACACAACATACTTCAACGAGAATCGACCCAAAACCATGACTGACTCATAACCTCCAGTGCGCACAGTGACCACTGTGCCGCCATTCTAAGACTGTGAGAGCGGTCTCCAAAACAACCAAGCAACAGGCTTACGCATCCACGGAGGTGGATGGTTGCTCCTCCACCATGGGACATCCATACGGATCAGAGGCACTCGAATCTGTGTATGGGGGATTGTTCCTTGCAGGCTCTCTTGTTCCCGCCAATGTTCCCGCCACCGCACCCGCGACTTCCGCAGGCTGCAGTCGAGAACTCTGAATAGGAGAGGGTGGCCGTGGCTCCGCTGGGACCTCTGGCATGGCTGCGTGTTCACATTTCTCGATCCGAACTGTAACATAATAGATGGAATTGTCCAAGGCGCATGGAAACCGGAAACGAGTGGATGGGTGAGAACCGAGCGAGCACGTCGCTGCCCTTCCCCTCCCTCTTCCTCTGCCTCGTCCCCGCCGAGCTCTAGGTGAATTGATTTCCTCAGAGGGGGAGCCGAAGGAGGCTGAGGATTGTGGAGAGGAAGCACGACCTCTAGCACCACCCCTTGAGCCACCTCGTTGACTAATGAGGCGCAGCCGCTCACGCGGCATCCTGAAACCAAACCGCACACCAATCTGCCCATAAACCGAATTTGCCCTTCGCCACACAGTGACGTGGGCCAATGCAGAAGCTTACAAGGTAAACAGTAATCCGTTGAGATAATGCAAGTGAAAGGGTCGAGACTTACCACCCTGAACTGCAGTCGAGGAAAATCCAGAGCAGCGAGGGGCGAATTTCTCGCAGGGACCCAAATATGCTGAAGCCGAATGTCTTCCGGATCATCGAAGGGCAAGTAATGCTCAGAGACCAGGACCAGCTGAAGCAGGCAGTCGATGAAGCCTGAGCGACCCAAGGTAAAGACCAAGGCCTTCTGTACAGAGGGCCGAGGTCTAAATCCTGGTAAACGCAACCATGGTGCCCTCATCCAAGACCATAACAGATTACTCACAGAACATAGAGACGTGACATGCCAGACGCTAACCATACCAACATTCGTCAACCACACACAGTGCATCTGCGGGCGGAGGTGATCTACTGTTATAGCACGGTGAACAACCATTTTCCCATGAGAATTTATGGCAGCATTAAACCTGGCCGGACAGAGGAAGCAGTATCGAGACACTTTGGGCCATCTGGCTGATGAGGGCAGCCACTTGCCTCTTAATGAGGCCGCCCTCTCATTTATTCACTCATTTATCACCCGCAGCCGGGGATTCCTACCTTACTCTTAAAAAAATGGATTTAACACATTAATTATTCCTTAAATTTCCTCACTCCTTTCTAATGAAATAAAAAAATTCTATTCACACTTGCAAAATGAAACTTAAAGCAAACACACATTATCTCATTAAGAAAATTTAACTGATCTATTGCAACACAAATTTAATCTCTAAAAACATAATTATTCATCTAACATTCTAGCAATCCTTTGCATACGAACCAAAATGAAATTGACTTCTATTCAAAATGAAAACCACACATTTACTCATTATCAATCATTCATGCTTTGAAATTAAAACCATAAAGAAATCAAACATACTTTGAAATGAAATACTATGAAATGAAACTATAAGGAAATCTATCAAGCTCTAAAATGAAACACTTTGAAATCATAAAGAAATCTATGAAAATTGATTACACTACCATTAGCATCATTATAAATCAACTTGAAAAAGGAATGATTAGTGAAATCTTGTTATCTCTATCTCATTGAAATCAAAACTGTATAATGATTCTAAAACGTATGAATAACAACAACAAATGATAAAGAAAATATATGAAAATGCAGAACCTTCACTATTTGTAGGGGCCCTCCACAAACAGGTTGTCATAGAACTTCAATTGAACAATAAGCTATGCATCAAAGCTTCATTCTTCGTTAACAGATAAAACATAGTTTGAAACAATATTGTTGCATATATAAAATTAACCTTCTGTTCATGCTTGTTTCACTTATTTATAAAAGCTTGTATCAATAATTGTTCGAGGCTTTTACTCCTACCTTAGCTAATAGAGTTTTAAATTAAGCTTCTAAAAAATATCGAGATATCGTTTCTCATGATATTCTATTTGGAAAAAGAAAAATCATGAAGCACAGGAATTTCAGACTCTCGTTCGCCTGTTCAACAACCAAGTTGACTTTACCCTTTGAGCACGCAATCGAAAAATCATTTTGATGATCTGATTTGGATGAATAGGAGGAAATCGTTAAAGGGATCAATCTCCACATGCCCATATCTTTCTCCTCTTAGTTGGCACCTCCGATCCCGGTAAACCTTGGAATCAGCTACAAAAACATAGATTAGTTGCAGAATCGTGTGAATTCGGTAGCTAATAAAAATATTAACTCAATAATAAGGAACATTATTAAATTTGAAAGGTAAGACAATTAAATACCTTACCATGTCAAAAACCTTGTAGTTTGATGCCTATTTAGTTGATGATGATGGTCAAGGAAAAGAAAAATAGGTAAGGGAGAGTGTCAAAATGAAGCAATCATGAAGCTCAACAATAATCAAACTCGAAACTTAAATGAAATAAGGGTATTTCACCCAAGATGAAAACCTAGCAATCATTCTTCTTGAGGTTGATGATCATTGCCCGCTATTTCTTACTAAAGCATCTCCCCCTGAGCCAATGCTCTCTAATCTCTTCCATCTTCTTCCTTGCTTTTGTGTGGGGACTGATCCTGTGGACCTTACTTGACTGTGGGCTTCCTGTCATTCCACATTTCTGTTGCAACTCATCTTATTCTTCCTTAACTTGAAGTATTATTGTGTACTCTTGTGAAATCATGTTAGATTCTCTCTCCTTTCTCCTTCTATGCTGATTCATTTGAAATACACATATACATTACTTTAATCAGCAAGGGAACTAGACCACACCTTCAACAATCAAATGCACCTCTCAATTTTTTCCTTCTAGCTTCCTGCATTTGACTTATTCAGCCTCCCTTGAGGCCATTCTCTTCCTTTATTGAAGAGAAATAAATGATCTACCGCGCCTGAGCAGATCATCCTCCTTCTTCTTCCAAAATTTCAATGGACGAGTCATGACAAGAGTATTACTTTCCTCAAGATGATTCTTTGCCCATATTCGAGTTTTCTCTCAGCTAAGCATGGGTGGAGGACACTTCTCCTTCACCTCCTTTTTATTCACCCAAGTCTTCTTGCTGCCTTTTTGCCTTACATAGGGGTCTACCACAAGGGTAAGGGGATCATTCTTTTAATTTCTTCCTCCTCTTTTTAGCTTGCTCTCTTGATGCTGAGCACTAAAGACAAACTTGTATTCTCTTGCTCTTTTGTTCCTTTTTGTTGTTAGTATAAAATTTATTGGAAGGTGTACCAAAAACATCTCACTTAAGTCATTGGTGACAAGTGACTCTAACAACAATTTGTGGCTTCTTAAGCTTCAAATTTGCAATAACAAAATGAGAAAAACCTGCAACAAAAATACATATGTGATCCAAAACAAAAAACAACAATATATATCCAATGCAAGAACCCAATATGCAAATACTTTTAAATGAATAATAATCTTTATTGATAGCACCTAGTGAAGCATATCTACAAAAGGGTCTACAAATACCCCTTTGTGGGATAGGTCCTTTGATGTTCTTAATGATTCAATAATCGATACTCTCTCTCAATATGTGAAAAACCCAAAACAATGTGTAGAACTCAAATGCGAGCTCAAATGCAAGAAGACGATAGTGGTGGCGATGATAATGATCATGTTGAAGAATGAATGGGAAACCCTCTTATTTATAACAAAGTATTGGGTTGATCTCGAAAATGGAAAATAATAAATTAATATTGACCAAATCAAGATCTAACCATTAGGAATACTTTATTGTATTTTTTAGAGAGGGAAAAGATATTCAAAATGGTCAAATATCTTTATTTAGAAATAATTAACAAACAAAATGATTTATTAATTATTTCACGAGGATTAAGAAAGGTGTGAAATTGAATTTTTTTTTTTTTTTGGTTGACTAGAAGAATTGGCAACGACGGTGGTATCATACTTGCATTACATGGGGTCGAATCCCACTGGTTGCCACCATAACCTCTAGGAGAAACCGCCCAGCCCGCAAGAACGACCCTCGGTTAAGACGGGACTTGAACTCATGACCTGCACAATGACATGATTTGACTTAGCAGACTGTCTGCTGGTCACGAGACCAAACCCCTGCGGGTGTGAAATTGAAATAATTATTTAAATAGTGATTTAATAATTATTCCAGTAATAGAATTAAGTAATAATAAATAAATAATGATTTATTTAATTATCATAGGTGATTTAGTCAATTGTGACAAGGAATAATTATCAAACAATGATTTAATAATTATTCCTAGAGAAAATTAAATAAATAATGATTTATTCAATTATTCTCATGGGGTTTTTTAATTTTAATCAGAAATAATTTAAAAAAATGGTTTACTAAAGTATTTCCCATGGTGAAAGTGATTTTACTATGGTAAAATTAATCCTACACGGTATATTTCTATCCGCCTAGTTAAAAATGGCTAGGTGATCATTTTTTGGTGATAACATCTGTCTTAAAATCACGAGCTACTACATTTGCATGCATATGTTGAGAAGCATGCCATTTCTTTTAATAGCTGTAGCTTGCTCTTTTGTGCCCAAGATTGCCACAGTTGTAGCATTTGTTTTGGCTTAAGAATGGAGTAAAGGCCCTGCCATATCCTTTAGCATTCTTGCAATGACCTCTACTACTACAATCATGACTTCTCCTACTATTGCTCCACTCACTTTGTTTTCTTGCATGTCATCTACAATCCATGACTTTAATGCCCAAAAATACTGCAAGAAAAATAGTATCCATAAAAGGGCTTTTGAGAACTGAAGAAACCTTTAATTTGAGGGCTTTTTCCTTGAGGGGGACAGGGCCTCTATTGGTTCTTCATATACCTTCCATGGCAGTTTGCATTACTACCTTGCATTCCTTCTTGTAACTGCTTAGCTCTATTTTGTTGCTACCTTTATTGTTGCATAACATTCTGTTGTTGTTTCTTCTTCTCTTATTGTTGCTACTTCTTACCATTCTGCTAGTGCCTTATCTTCCCTTGCCTCTGATACTGCTTTCCTTTCTGCTATTGAGGTGCAACAACTTCTTTTCCTTTGTTGTTGTTGGAATTTCCAACTGCTTTTACCGAAGAAGTTGACCCTTCAACCATCGCAATCGTGGAGCTTGGTTTTTCTTTGATACTCAAACTAGCTTCGATGAGCATGGATATCTACTTAACAAGTGTCTCATTCAAGGCCTCTGTTCTCTCCTCAAGCTTATGGTACTTTTCTTTTCTAAGTATGACTAATTCTATTAAAAGATACAAAAATAAAATTACAATGAGGCCCTAGCCTCAGCCATTATGAACATTGTTCAGCAGGAGTATCTAAACTGCCCCATATTTGGGGAAACTAGTTTGCCATAGCAAAAGAACCATACATGAGACCTTGACACAACACAGAAGAACTCAGAAGAAGTTTTGACACAACACAGAATAACACAAATGAAGTTTTGATAGTACAACCTTTCATTCAGACAAAAAACTAACACAACAAGTGACATGACCAAACCAATTAGCAGCTGAGACCATAGCTAGCGCATGGATGGCAGCAGATGCCACGAGGCTTCATTTGGGCTCATTCGGGGTTGGAGTCTCCTCAACTATGCAAAATGCATACCAATACCAATATTCATCCTCTTCCGCCATGCCACCTTGTGGCCCCCGCGCAGGAAGAGTGCCACTCGTACTGCCAGCCATAGCCATCAAACTAGACGATCCAACTGAGCTGCCACTTGGTGGCTGAATGTCTTCAGTATGTCCACCTTCTGCATGCAGACCGCCACTCCGCATTCCCCTACCTTCTTCCTCTAGGAGCATCCTTGAGTCTCGCTAATTCCATGACTGCGCTCCTCCTGATGATGCACTTCAGAGCGTCTCAATGGAGCACCTTGCTGCTCACTTTCTTTAGAGAAGACAATGGTTATGTTGGCAGTGATGATAGGTCTATTTAAGTTGCTTCGAAACCTAAACTGAGTCGAGTGAGGGGCCGAAATGGGGGGCAAAGGAAATGCAGCAGTATGAAGCCTGAAATCGTTGTGTTCAGCCATTGAAGCCTGCGCACGGCCCTGTCCACTGCGAGTGTGAGGATAATGCCTGTGAGGCGAGCTATGAGGGGAAGGATTTTCATGGGGAAGAGAAGGTGAGGCAGGTTCGGGGCTCTGCACTGCCTGTGGGTGAGCGCTACCACCGCGAGTGCTACCTCTGTGACTCCTCATGCGATGGCGGACCATGTCAATATGGTGGGAAGAAAATTCAGTGGGAGGGAAGGACGAGAAAGAAAGCAAAGGATGAACAGAGGGCGTCTGGGCCGGATTCAGAGGGAAAACCCTGGAATGGGAATAGTGATGCCCATTTCCAAGGTCGACACAACACATTAGTCAGTGGCGGCTCCCGGTAATAGTTCAACTACAGGGATTTCCAGCTTGGGGCGGGCAGATACTGAGGGAAGGAGGGAAAACTGAGAGGTTGTGAGGCTCCATTTCAAGGCAGAAGATGCCCAGGTCTCCGCCTAAGTGGCCATTAAATGCTGCTTGCAGGCGAACCTGAATTCGTCTCAGATGGGCATAGGATGGTGTGCTGGCCACCATTTGGCTCGTTTGAACGCTGCCTAACAGTTGATTTCACATTAATTGCCTCGGTGGTCACCCGCATCCAGGTCTCAAGCTTATGGTATTGAAACGACTCTTTATTTGAATTTTCTAAGTCATGTGTCAATGAGACTACTTCAACTTGTAGTCTCTCAAAGTAAGCTTCCTTCTCATTCAGTTGATTGGTCATCATCCCATTCATTATGCTAGCCTCTTCTTATTGAGCGTTTAGATCAACTATTGTTTTGCTCAACTTTTCATTCTGAAGCTCATAAATTTTCAATTGCTCCTCTTGCTTAAGATTTTCCTCTGATAGGTCCTTGATCTCCTTTAGAGCATAGATCAACTTCTTTCTAAAGTAGATCCTTTCGTTTAGACCATTCTCTTCACTATCAAAGCTACTAGTTGAGTCATCACAAAGATCTAGAACCATCTTTATGTCCATGGAATCTTCCACAGGTCTGAGGAATATTACATCTTCATCACTTCTCGTGATACCCATATTACCTTCATGGGATATACTCTCTTCTTCAGAGGATCCCTTATTTTCTATTCACTAGTATAAAATGAGCAATTAGTGACTAGGTGACTATAAAAGTTAGTCACCACAGTTTTTCCAAGTGAAATACTACCAAAAATGAGCAATCTTAAGTGACTGAACTAAAAATGACTAACATAGATCACTAATTTAGTCACGTTTTAAAATATGTGACTAGATAATAAGTAATACAACTAAAAATGAGTAACGTGAATGACTAATTTAGTCTAAGAACAAAAATACAACTACGTAACAAGTACTACAATAATATGAATAAGTTTTTTATGTTAGTCATCTTAATTGTGTCAAGCAATCTAAACTTACAAGTGATAGGAGATTGAAAGGTTGTTAAAGATTGGTTGAAAGATTATCCTTCCTTAAACACTTATTCATCCTCACATGGTGCATAGGTGAGCCAACTTTGCACTATGTATCTCAAATAATTTGTAATTTTAAAAGTATATTTTTTAACAAAAAAAATATTTTATGTATTTTTTAAAAATCTATTCATTGAATCTAATTGGATCTAGTTCTAATTTGAAATTAATTTAAAGGGAAATTTATTTTTTAAGACTATAATATCAAATAAAAACTACTTTAATTTCATATTAACCAACCTACATCCATCTTAACCCTGGATCTATCAAGCATTGAGGGGAGTCCAATCTCTCGAGGTGCAAACTTTTTTTTCTAGTGCAAAACTTGAGGAAATGTTTTTAGCTCGAGAGAATAGATCCCTCTCAGCACTTGATAGTTATAGGGTTAATATGGATCTAGGTTGGTTATATAATACTATATAATATCTATATTTGTATTTGTGTCTCTTTGTTATTCCCTCTCTCTATATCACCACTCAAACATACACACACTCTCTCTCCTACACACACTCTCTCTCCCTCTCTTCCCCTTCTCTGTCTATCTCTCTCTTCCCATTCTCCCCCTCTCTATCTATATCCTTCTCTCTATTCCCTCCTGCTTTCCTCTCTCCCTCACTCTCTCTCCATGACTCCCTTGTCACCCCCTCTCTCTCCACCTTTCTCCCTTTATGTTTTTCTTGTTCCCTCCCTCTCCTAACCCCTCCAATTCCATCTCTTTCTCCTCATCTCTGTCTTCCTTCCTCTCTATCACTTATCTCCCACCTCCCTCTATCTCTCCCCCCAAAATCACTTTCCCTATCTCTCTCTCTTTTCCATCCAACTCTATTACTCTCTCTCCCTACTATGAAACCATCTCACAAAAAGATAGATAAATGCCTTCAAAATAGGCCTCTTTGAGGGGGCAACCTCCTTTACATTACAAAAATGAACAATTATTGGATGATACAATTGACACGACCTCCTTTCTATATATAGGAGTCTAAGGGGTCATAATATAATCAGAGTTGACATAACAATAATAATGTAAGGACACAATAATAACAATAGTGGGCTTCTATGGGGCACAATAATAACAATATGGGAACCACATGGGCACAAAAATATAATAAGGGGGTTGTACTAATAACAATAAGGGGTTACATTAGTAGTATAGGGACCTAACATGCCCCTCTCCTTCAAAAAGTGTTGTCCTCAACACTTGAGTAGTTATGGATGCTTCTGTATAAAATTCTTGTCCTCCCAGGTAGAATCTTCAGGGGGTAAGTTCTTCCACTTGATGAGATACTCTAAAATTGATTGATTTCGTAGCTGTCGAGTTCTTGTTTCTGTGACTTCTCTAGGTTCCAATATGATTTTTCCTTCCTCATCAATTTTTGGAAATATTGTTTGAACTGGGATCTTCTCATTATGTAAGATTGTCGTTTCTTAAGTGCATGTAGTCTTTCCAACATTTCCTTCTCATAAATAGCTTTGTGTAAATACTTTCCTTTGATTGGACGACTTTTGAAAGGAATTGATCCAAAATGGATCCAAATACCCTCTAAGTCTTCGAAATTGCTTACAAGAGAAAAATATCGCATGAGGAAAAACCCTTAAAACACTATCAGCAACCAAAAACACGAAGAAATGATAAAAAACGAGCTTATTGGCGGTCAAAAGAGTGATGCACAAGAGTCGTCAGATCTGGCCGATCAACGGTCCAGATCCGATCGACGAATCGCAATCCGCAGCGACAATTGGGAGACTATCGGAGCCTGCCACTTAAAACAACGCGACAACGATTAGCATGGTCAACAGGGACGATTGATCAAGCGCGCAGATCGACGGCCTAGGTTGACTCGCGATATCACATCGGAGAAATACATGGGAGCAATTACCAATGAACTGGGGCTCGTGCGACATGCAATTGCGACAAGTCACATCGCAAATTCGCATCGAAGCTACACAACAGAGCGAATATATATATATATATATATATATATATATATAATATATATATTATAGATATATATAATATATATATATATATATATATATATATATATATATATATATATATATATATATTATATCTACTGTATATATACATATATATATATATAATACATATATATATATATATATATATATATATATATATATATATATATATATATATATATATATATATATATATATATAGATATATATATAATGTATATGTATATGTATATATATTTGTATGTATATGTATGTATATGTTAACATATATATACATATATACTATACATATACATATAATATATATATATATATAATATATATATATATATAGCCGAAGCGATGAAACCCGAACCCAAAAGGGTTTGCAAATGGAAATGTATAATGTTTCATGTCCGCATAACGCCATTTTTGCAGGATTTTCCAATGTTGTAATGTATTTTATAAATAAAAAGGGAAACCATGGAATGGACATTTGCAACATGCGATAAGTGATCTCAGGCATACCCGATAGGAGAATAGGGCGCATTTATGAATATTTGAAGTCCGAAAAACTGTGTTGTGGCGGATTTTCCCATGGTTGAATGCATTTCTTTGTGTAAACAAAGAATGGATGTTTTAGGGAAATCAAAGGCCTGATGCACTCTCCCGTTGTAGAACAGGTGGCCACCTCCCCTAAAAGCGTTAATGATTATTTAACGGCCAGAAGGGGGATTTGAGCGGACAGAGGCTGGGAGCCAGAAAGCCCGAGAAGAGGAAATGAACAGACAATGCAGATTGACTTTAAAGCCACAGAAGACAAAAGATAGGGCATGCAGTGCTGAGATAGAGCAAAGACAAAGACAGAGAGTGATAGAGAGAGTCTATGTACTCAAAGAGGCTTAAGGGGTTCAAGCAAAACTCTTGTTGTTGTATCTGATGTGTATTGACACTCAAATTGAGCTCATACTATTGTAGATATCTACTTTTGAAGACATAATAGAGAGGCCACCACTGAAGGCTAGCCCAGGAGACGTAGCCCAGGAGTTTTGGGTGAACTCCATATTAAACTTGTTCTGTTTATATTTGTTGTGTATTTCACAATCTTATCGATCGATTGCACAAAATAACATAGGTATATCCATGCACATGAGTTTGTAATACCTTAATAATTGTCTAAGATCTCATTTACAGATCAAGTGGTATAAGAGCTTTAGGTTTGCTAAGGTTATACAAGCTTGTGTTGGATTGTTGAATGCTAACTAAGTCAAAGCTCAAATTAGGAGAAGGAGAACTCGTTGAGACTAACCCAGAAATTGGTAGGGTCTATCCTAGGAGTAAAATGGTAGAAGAAATTCCCTCAGAATCAGACTCTCAATTCATGGACAGTTCATGACCATGAGAGCCATGGTAAAAGAGATGTATCGAGAATTTAAGAAAGGTAGAGGTGAAGATACTTCAACCTCCAAACAAGACAAAGGAACAAAAGAAACTCTTCTAAATGGCCATTTTGAAGGCAAAGGGAAAGGAAAAAGAGCCTCCTCTATCAACACCTCCTTCTAGCCCTTTGATTAAATTAGATGTAAAATTTGATTTGCCAATATATGATGGAGAATTAAATGTAGAAAATCTAGATAACTGAATTAGATAGATTGATGTATATTGCAGGGTGCAGAACATCGATTCAGAAAGGAGAAAGATTCAACTAACCAACCTTCACCTTGGAGGAACTACCTTAGTGTGGTGGGAAGGCAGGACCCAAGATGATTTGAAGAAGCATGGTAAAATTCTTTCTACTTGGAGTGAATTTGGTGCTGCCATTAAAAAACAATTCTATCCACTAGCTTATATGCAACAAGACATGATGAGTTGGAAAACTCTTCGCCAATTAAAGGGGCAAAGTGTACAAAGCTATACCGAGGAATTTAGAAAAAGAACTTTAATTCTAGGCATTTCTCTAGACTCACCTAAAACTTTGCTGAAGTATATAGGTGGTCTGCATAGCTATTTGAGGCACACTATTCTCATGTTTAACCCTACTAGCATAGATGAGGTATTAGTTCAGGCTACACATCTGGAGGCTAGAGGCAAGAATGTGAACCCAGAGATTGGGGGATCATCAAAACCCACTGCAAACAAGAACAAGGAAAAGAGGAAGCATAAATGGAAAGAGAGGAAGGCAAAGGCTGTACAAAAAGACAAACCTTCATGCACTCACTGCAAGAAGGATGGACATGATGATGAACATGGTTGGTCTTTACATCCGGAGCTGAAACCCAAGAAGTTTGATGGCAAGAAGAAGAAGACTGTTGCTGCTATTCAGAAAGATTTGGGGTCAGACTTAGGTGATGAAACAACAGTCACAGCTACAGGTATAAAAGGTAAAAATTCTAAAGCATCTACTAGTAATTCTGCACAAACTATTGATAATGAAGAAAATGAGAGGAAAAGACATGACCTTTTCATATTAAAGCTATTTCTAAGCATCAAAAGATTGATACTTTATTTGATAGTGGCCCACAAGTAAACTTGATTTCTGAAGCAATTGTAAAGAAGTTGGGACTACTAACCACACCTCACAAGAATCCATATCCATTAGGTTGGGTATGTGATAAAGCAAAGCTACAACTGACTAGACAATGTAAACTTAGGTTTGCTTTTGGGTCAGCATTTGTAGATGAGGTTGAGTTAAACATAGTTCCCTTGGATATATGTGGTATTGTTTTAGGAAATCCTTACTTGTATGATAGAAAAGCCATTTTCTATAGAGCTAAAAATAAGTATCAACTCACAAAAGATGGAATAGAATATATTGTAAGAGCTCATCAACTCAAAAATAACTACACTTTCATAAACTCAGGGTAGATGAAAAGAATTGTAAATTCATGCAAGCAATTTTTACTAATGGTTGTAAAGGAAAAGACCCTTGATAAAATCAATGCATTTGAAGGTTGTGATGCTAAACAGAAATCTGATTTAGAAAAAGTTGTTTCAGAATATAATATCCTATTTCAAGAACCTAAAGGTCTGCCACCCAAAAGGGAAATTGTACATGATATTCATTTGCAGCAAGATGCTCCATTGCCTAACATCGAAATGTACAGGTTATCTACTTTAGGGAATGCAGAGATCAAGAAGCAGGTACAAGAGCTGCTCGAGAAAGGATTCATAAGGCTAAGCACATCACCATGCGGATCTCCAATCGTGTTGGTGAGAAAGAAAAATGGTTCGTGGAGGATGTGCATTGATTACAGAACACTGAATAAAATAACGATCAAGAATCGTTATCCTCTTCCTCTCATAGATGATCTATTAGATCAGTTGAAAGAAGCTGTTTACTTTTCCAAATTGGACTTGCGTAGTGGCTACCATTAGGTTATAGTTGCAGAGCAAGATGCATGGAAGACTGCTTTCAAAACGAAGCAAGGGTTGTATGAATGGCTAGTTATGCCTTTGGCTTAACTAATGCTCCTGCCACTTTCATGAGAGTCATGAATGATGTACTCCGACCTTTTATTGATGATTTTGTAATTGTATATTTAGATGACATTCTTGTTTTCATTAAAACATGGGAAGAACATTTGAAGCATGTAAAGCAGACTCTAGATGTTTTGAAAAAAGAAAATCTCTATGTTAAGTTATCAAAATGTGAATTTGGCAAAACATCTTTGAATTATTTGGGTCATATAGTAGGGGGTGGTGAATTGAAGATAGATCCCTCTAAGGTCGAAGTCATTGTGAACTGGCCTAAACCCAAATCTGCTACAGAAGTTAGGAGCTTCCTAGGGGAAACACAATATTAGAGAAAGTTTATTGCTAACTTTTCCTTGATTGCAGCTCTGTTACATGCTTTGACAGGATTGAACAAGCTGTTTCAGTGGGGAGGAAAATAGCAGAAAGCCTTTAACACTTGAAAGAAAAGATTAGTACAACACTAGTACTAGCATTTCCAGATCTTCAAAGACCATTTGAGATTGAAACAAATGCCAGTGACTATGCCATGGGAGCAGTGTTGATGCAACATGGTAAACCCATATGTTATCATTCTGAGACATTTAATTCTGCACTAGTTAATTATCCCACATATGATAAAGAATTGTATGCATTAGTGCAGAGTGTGAAAAATTGGAAACATTACCTATTGGGCAAAGAAATAGTTATACACACTGATCATCAACCACTTCAATATTTGCGCTCACAAACTAAGTTGCAGCAATCAAGACACTATAGGTGGATGGGTTTTCTACAACAGTTTCATCTTGTCATCAGATATAAGAAAGACATACACAATAAAGTTGCAGATATGTTATCAAGACCAATCATAAATGTGTCTACTATACTTAAGCATAATTCAACATCGCATGAAAGCTACATTGAACAATATGCTCAAGATGTAGATTTTAAATATGTATATGCAATTTTAAGTCATGGCAAACAAGTAGAAGAATTGGATTATCATGTTAAGGACCAACTCTTATATCATTTGGGAAAGTTATGCATTCCCCAAACTGAAAGAGTTAACATAATCCGAGAAGCACATACTTCTCTAATATCAGGTCATTTTGGTGTAAGTAAAACAGTTGCACAACTGCAAAGATTTTGCTATTGGCCAAGAATGCACGAAACAGTTTCTAGATATATTAAAGGGTGTACCATGTGTGCTAAAAGCAAGCCCAACAATAGAAAACTAGGTTTGTACACTCCACTTCCAGTTCCCTCTCATCCTTGGGAAAGTGTTTCGATGGACTTTGTTGGGGGATTGCCAAAATCTAGAAAAGGTCATGACTATTTATATGTTATTGTGGACAGGTTCAACAAAATGTGTATTTTAATACCTTGTAACAAACAGATTACAGTTGAACAAACAACAAAGTTGTTCTTTATGCATGTCTGGGTACAATTTGGGTTACCCACTTCCGTTGTATCTGATCAAGATTCCCGATTTGTTGGGAATTTTTGGTTAAGTCTGTGGGAATTGATGGACACCAGATTAAAGAAGAGCGCAACTTTTCATCCACAAACAGATGGCCAAACAGAGGTAGTCAATAGGACAGTGATCAAGTTGCTCAGGGGCTATTGTAGCAAGCATCCTAATCTTTGGGATGAGCATTTATGTAATGTGCAACATGCTTACAACCGTGCTAAACATTCTTCTACGTAGAGATATCCTTTTGAGACTTGTTTTGGTTTCATACCAAGGTCTCCCTTGGATTTTGTCTTTAGTAAAGACATAATAGTTGATGGATACAGTGATGTGGACAAAGAAGCTAAGTTCATTGAAAAGATCCAAGAAATTCACCAGGCAGTGCATGAACAGCTAGATAAGAGCCAAGCGAAGTACAAGGCAAGGCATGATAAGCACCGAATTGAGCATAGCTTCCAAGTTGGTGATCAAGTCTGGCTGTACATCAACAAGTACAAAATGCAAGGTGAAGGGAAGAAGTTGAAGCCAATAAGGTATGGGCCTTTCAGGATACTTGAGAAAATTGGTGAGAACGCTTTCACCTTGATTTTCCAGCTTACATGCACATCTATTCAATGGTTAATACAGAAAATTTGAGACTGTTTGAACCTTCATTAATTGAAGATCCCGGAGAGCAAAGTTAGTTGCCTTCTATTGACAATTTGTTGCCTGAATATCTCAATGATTTGCAGGAATATACAGTTCTAGATAGGAAGGTGAGAACTATGTGCAAAGGGGACATTGAGTACCTCAGAATCAGACTCAAAGTCTCAAAACCAAGTAGTGCATGATGGATGGAAATTGGACAAGTGAGGAAGTTGTATCCGCACTTGATCGATGATTGAAAACTAGCTTTTGGTGGTCCAAAAGCTTTTTTAGTGGGAAGGCGTGATCCAAAATGGATCCAAATACCCTCTAAGTCTTCGAAATTGCTTACAAGAGCAAAAATATCACATGAGGAAAAACCTTAAAATAGGCGAAAAACACTATTGAAAGCCAAAAACATGAAGAAATGATAAAAACAAGCTTATCGATGGTCAAATGAGTGATGCATAGGAGCTGTCATATCTGGCCGATCAATGATCCAGATCTGATTGACGAATCACAATCGACAGTGACAATCAGGAGGCTATTGGAGCCTACCACTTAAAACAATGCAACAACGATTAGCACGGTCAACAGGGACCATCGATCAAGTGCGCAGATCGATGGCCCAGGTTGACTTGTGATATCATGTCGGAGAAATACATGGGAGCAATTACTAATGAACCAGTGCTCCTGCGACATGCGATTACAACAAGTCGCATCGAAGCACACAACGGAGCAATATATATATATTATATATATATATATATATATACACACACACACACACACACATATAGCTGATGCGATGAAACCCGAACGCGAAAGGGTTTGTGAATGGAAATGTATAATGTTTCACGTCTGCATAATGCCATTTTTGTGGGATTTTTCAATGTTGTAATGTATTTTAAAAATAAAAAAGGAAACCATGGAATGGACATTTGTGACATGCAATAAGTGATCTCAGGTAGGAGAATAGGGTGCATTTATGAATAATTGAAGTCCAAAAAACTGTGTTGTGGCAGATTTTCCCATGGTTGAATGCATTTCTTTGTGTAAACAGAGAATGGCTGTTTCAAGGATTTCAAAGGCCAGATGCACTCTCCCGTTGCAGAACAGGTGGTCACCTCCCCTAAAAGTGTTAATGATTATTTAACGCCCAGAAGGGGCATTCGAGTGGACAGAGGCTGGGAGCTAGAAAGCCCGAGAAGAAGAAATGAACATACAACAAAAATTGGCTTTAAAGCTACAGAAGACAGAAGACAGGGCAGACAGTGCTGAGACAGAGTAAAGACAGAGATAGAGAGTGATAGAGAGAGTCTGTGTACTTAGAGAGGCTTGAGGGGTTCAAGAAAAAATCTTTCTGTTGTATCTGTTGTGTATTGAGACTCAAATTGAGCTCATACTGTTATAAAACTCTACTTCTGAAGACATAATAGAGAGGCAACCACTAAAGTTTGGACCAGGAGATGTAGCCCAGGAGTTTTGGGTGAACTCCATATTAAACTTGCTATGTTTATGTGTGTTTTCTATTATGTTTCTTTTACTGCTTCATTGTCTGTGTATTTCACATTCTTATCGATCCATTGCACAAAATAACAAAGCCATATCTATTCACATGAGTCTATAATACCTTAATAATTGTCTAAGATCTCATTTACAGATCAGTAATGGGTCTTTCTTCTTGTGTTAAAATATCACCAATTCCATTTCCTAATGCATCGTATTCCACAATAAAGGTTTTTGTGAAGTCCGACGTAGCTAAGACCGGTGCTTGGCACATTGCCTCTTTAAGATGTCCATGAAAACTTTCTTCAATAATGTTGTTTTCGGATTATCTTTAGTCTTCATTATTATTTGATGAAATTCGGAATGAAGATCCAACTTGGTGAAGTAAATTAATCCATACAATTCATCCAATACTTCATCAATGACAGGAATGAGAAATTTATCTTTAATAGTGAGTTTGTTGAGCTCTCTATAATCCAGACACATGCGCCATGACCCATCCTTCTTGTGCATCTATACTGCTGGAGCAAAGAAAGAACTTTGACTAGGTTGAATTATACCAGCCTCTAGCATTTCTGCAACCTTACGTTCAATTTCAATCGTTTGGGCATAGGGATATCTATAAGGCCTGATGTTTGGAGGGACACTTCCTGGAATCAAATGAATAGAATAATCATGATCATGAATATGTGGGAGGACTTTGGGAGTCTCCAATACAGTGGTATGATTGTCCAAGACTTTTTGGAGATCTAGAGAAATAGATGATTTCAATGTGGGAACCTCTAGTGAACATAATTGTGTAATTACACCTCATTTTTATTTCTTTAGAAGCTTTGTTAGTTTATTAGAGTTGATTATCTTTCCCAGTTTCCCTGTGATACCCCTTAATTCAACTTCCTTTGCTTCCGAAGAAAATTTCATGAGAAGTTCTTGAAAATTAAAAGCTATTGTACCCAAGGATTGTAGCCATTGGACACCTAGTACAACATCAACACCACGCATTGGAATGGAAAGCATTGGGCTATTCAATACATATTCTCCCATGGATAGCTTGATATTATGGCACTTTTCAAAGAGATTTCTGGTTCCTCCACTTGCAACCATCACTTGATACTCTAGTGTTGGATATAGGAAGCAATTCAATTCCTTGGTTATCTTACAATGAATAAAATTATGGGTACTGCACAAATCAATCAACACTATTACCTTTTTCTTCTTGATATGTCCTTCTCTCTTGATAGTTTGAGTAGTGGTAATTCTGGCCAATACATTACAAGATATGGTCGGATTCACTTCTTCTTTCTCGATGTGATATTTCACTTCTTGAACCTTTTTCTTCTTGATATGTCCTTCTATCTTGAGAGTTTGAGGAGTGGTAATTCTTTCCAATGCTTTACAAGATATGGTTGGATTCATTTCTTCTTTCTCTAAGGTTGGTTCCTGGTGTATATCCTCTTCTTTTGATATTTCTTGATCCTTTTCTTCCTCCTCTTCACAATCTATGTAAAATAATTTCTTCTCAGCACACTTATGACCTTTAATGTATTTTTTATCACTATTGTCACAAAGCCCTTTTGATTTTTTTTCTTCTAATCATTGTGGTGTCAACCTTGTAAGTTGTGGAAGGCTAGGAGAAACAATACTTCCATATTTATAGTTGTGAGGGGTAGACTTCCTTGTTGCCATAATTTTGCTTTCCACTTTTCTTGCCAACCTGAATGCCTTATCTAATGAATTAGGTTCCCAAAGATGAACCTCATGTTGAATGTTATCCATTAAAGTCCCTATGGAGACATCAATCCTCTGCTTCTTCGGAGTATCATTTTCTCTTATATTCAATTTTTGAAAGTCCTCAATGTGTTCTGCCATTGAACACTTTTGTTTGAGATTTATCGATTGGCTAAAGAAGGTGTTGCTCTTTGTATCCTCATAATGTGCTATCATTTCCTCCTTGAAAATTGACCATGTAACAAGTGGTTGACGAGAATAAAGCCCTTTATACCATAAAAATTGATCAGGTTTTAAATATGAAGATGTAATACATACCTTTTGTAACAGTTTCACCTCATTTAGATCAAAATATTGCTCCATATGTAGTATCCAATTTACCGGATCCTTGCCATCAAACTTCCTCATATCACCTTTTCTTGCTTTTAGGAGCTCGATCTTGAAACAACTATAACTCTGTAATTTTAGATCTCCAAGTTCTAAAATTGCGTCTTGCAGTAGCCCCCTAAGAGATCTTTCTAACCACGCAAGTCTGATCAAGATTGGATTCTGTAAGGAAGCATTATGTCAAATCTCCCACGATGACCTAATTATAAACTGGTTCAATAGAGCGCACTTGTACGAAGTACCATGTGACATTGTTTCATCCTTAGGACCTAAAACTGATACACAGAAAGCTACAGTCCATCCTCTTTTTTCAACTTCTTACGCACTTTCAATCTGATTCTTAGAGAGAAAGTCATGACTATTTTCCCAAGGTCACCTGTTTAGGATGTAATTCGAGAGGCTGCAGAAACCCTAAATGTCTTGGACCGTATCTTTGAACATATAGCGAAGAAAAATCTGAAATTTAGGACCAAGCTTCACCAAGATTTCGGCTCAAATGAGTTTTAATTTTAGGGTCTGAACCTTCGCAGAAAAACAATTATAGCAAAAATTCCATGATGACCTGTTTGAGCTAGAATTCTAGAGTTTTCAAAAACCCTAACTTCCTCAGATCATATCTCTGAAAATATAGTGAGAGAAGATCTGAAATTTTGACTCAAGTTGCAAAGTGATTTCGGCTCAAATGGGTTTTTGTTTTAGCTTTTGAAATTTTGTAGCGAAAACGTTATAGTGAAAATTCCATGATGACTTGTTTGGAGCAGCGAAACCCTATAATCCAAAGCTCTAATACCAAATTTTATGAAACCAGCTCACAAAAAGATAGAAAAGATAGATAAACACCTTCAAAATAAGCCTCTTCGAGGGGGCAACCTTCTTTACATTACACAAATGAACAATTCTTGGATGATACAAATGACAAGACCTCCTTTCTATATATATGAGTTTAAGGGGTCATAATATAATCAAAGCCGAAAGCCGACATAACAATAATAATGTAAGGGCACAATAATAACAATAGTGGGCTTCTATGGGGCACAATAATAACAATATGGGAACTACATGGGCACAATAATATAATAAGGGGGTTGTAGCAATAACAATAAGGGGTTACATTAGTAGTATAGGGACCTAACACCCCCCCTCCCTGTCCTTCTCCATCTCTATGTCTCCATCTCTCTCCCTATCTCTATCCTGTCCTCTTCTTTCTCTTGCCTCCTCTCTTCTCTCCCTCACTCTCTCTCCATATATCCCTTCTCACTCCTCTCTCTCTCCACCTCTATCTCTCTATGTATTTGTTCTTTCCTCCCTCTCTCTCCCACTCCAACTCCATCTCTCTCTCTCTCTCCTCTCTCTTCCTTCCTCTCGCTCCCTCTCTCTCCCCCATCATTCTCTCTTTCTCTCTCTTTATCCTCCATCAATCTCTCTTTCTCTCACTCTATCCTCCAACTTTTTCACCGTCTCGCTCCCTCTCTCCACCCCCTCCCCAACTCTCTCTTAAATTTGATCACATTATATTGTGTTTAAGAAATTATCTAAATTAGAAAGACTTAATTGGTTGTAAAATATTAAACCTAGATTTTGGATCAATCATGTCAAAGAAAATAAAATAATGAAAAACCTTAAAAAATCATGCACTATATTTAATCTATTATAATTAGTCAATTTGCTTGCTCTCATCCCTTGGATCCTTAGCTCTGATGGATCGATGTCGATTCTTTATATATATATATAAAGAACCAGCATAGATCCATCTTAGCTTAATTTTATTAAAACCTTATTTTAATTTCTATGGGAATTTTTTAGTTGTGGTGAGGATAAAAGGTTTAGATGTATCTCAAATTGTAACATTTTCCCTTTTAGATTCAATTAAAAAAATGTTGTAAAATTAAATTAAAATAAAATATTTTTACTAAGAAATAAGTTATGGTTTTTTGGCATGTAGTGTTGATAAGCCATGGTATTGGCCCATGGTATTGTAACAAGACAAATTTACAAGTTAATATCTATGGTAACGTGAGGGTGAATATCCATGGTTAACAATCTTGTCATATTGTTATAAAATATTTGATTGTGAGATAATTTATGTTTTTTGGGCATGTGATATTGTTATAAAATATTTTGATTGTGAAATCTTTTATGTTTTTTGGGTATGTGGTATTGTTAATCCATGGTATTGGCCCATGCTATTGTAACAAAGGTTGTGAAATAATTTATGTTTTTTTGGGCATGTGGTATTGTTATAAAATATTTTGATTGTGAAATAATTTATGTTTTTTGGGCATGTGGTATTGACGATCCATGGTATTGTAACAAAGTCTATTTTTTACAAGTTAATAATATCTACCGTAATGTGGGGGTGAATATCCACTGTTAAGAATCTTGTCATATTGTTGTAAAATATTTTAGTTGTGAAATAAGTTATGGTTTTTGGACTTGTAATATTGATAAGCCATGGTATTTGTTGTAAAATATTAAACCTATATTTTGGATCAGTCATGTAAAAAAAAAAGTAGTAAAAAACTTTAAAAAATCATGCACTATATCTAATCTATTATAATTAGTCAATTTTCTTGCTCTCATCCCTTGGATCCTTAGCTAAGATGGATCTTTGTTGATTATATATATATATCCATCTTAGCTTAATTTTATTAAAACCTTAATTTAATTTCTATAGGAATATTTTTAGTAGTCGTGAGGAGATAGGGTTTAGATATATCTCAAATTGTAACATTTTCCCTTGTAGATTCAAATTAAAATAAAATATTTTTACTATGAAATAAGTTATGGTTTTTTGAGATGTGGTATTGATAAGCCATGGTATTGTAACAATGCAAATTTACAAGTTAATACCCATGGTAAATTGAGGGTGAATATCCATGGTTAACAATCTTGTCATATTGTTATGAAATATTTGATTGTGAAATAATTTATGTTTTTTGGGCATGTGGTATTGATAATCATGGTATTGTAACAAAGGTTATTTTTTACAAGTTAATAATATCTACCGTAATGTGGGGGTGAATATCTGCAGTTAAGAATCTTGTCATATTGTTGTAAAATATTTTGGTTGTGAAATAGGTTATGTTTTTGGACTTGTAGTATTGATAAGCCATGATATTGGCCCATGGTATTGTAACAAAGCCTATTCACAAGTTAATAAAACAAAATCAAAATATAACAAATTAAATTTTATTATTTTTATAATTAATTTTGTACTATTAATTGAGTTCATATTTTAAATGTTTACACTCATCCCAATATCATTTTTAACTTCTTTCTTTTAATTTAGCCTCTTAGGGAAAAATAACAAATTTCTTATTAAAATAAATCATTTAACCCCAATTGTGATTATATATTTATTTTATATTAAAATATTTATTTTATTTTTTCTATTATAAATATTTATTTTATTTTTCATTTCGGTTCAAATAAAATATTCACATATTACAACATCACATTGTAGTAGTGTATTTTTCTCTTTCTTGTCTAATTCCAGAAGAAGGAAGACCATCAACGTGATCTATGGATTTCATGGGGAAGGAAGACATCACCCAGATGGAGTTTGCATGTGATCTATGGATTTCATGGGATTCGAACCCAAGATGGAGTTTGCATGGGAAACACCTTGGGAGAGCATCAACGATTAGATGGAAGAAGGGCAAGGTCACTGGGCGTGGATATTTTGGTAATTTGACGTGGATATGTTGGTAATTTGTACATGGTTATGAATTTGGAATCTATTCTTCCTTTTTACTAAAGAAGATTTTTGTTTGTATGGGTAAATAATTGAGGGTTTATATGATAAAAAAATAAATTTTATCTAGTGTTGAGGGTTTAATGATGATGATAAGGGAAAGGTCATCATGGTAATTTGAGTTGAGGGTTTAATGATTATGATAAGGGCAAGGTCATTGTGGTACTTTGTACATGGGTATGAATTTGGAATATGTTCTTCCTTTTTACTAAAGAGGATTTTTGTTTGTATGGGGAAATAATTTCGAGGGTTTATATGATCAAAGCATAAATTTTATCTAGAGTTAGGGTTTAATGATTATGATAAGGCATGGGGGTGGATATTTTGGTAATTTGTACATGGGTATGAATTTGGACTCTGTTCTTCCTTTTTACTAAAGAGGATTTTTGTTCTTATGGGTAAATAATTTCAAAGGTTTATATGATCAAATCATAAATTTATCTTGAGGGTTTAATAATTATGATATTTTGGTCATTTGTACATGGGTATGAATTTGGACTATGTTCTTCCTTTTTACTAAAGAGGAATATTGTTTTTATGGGTAAATAATTTTGAGGGTTTATATGATCAAATCATAAATTTTATCTAGAGTTGAGAGTTTAATGATTATGATAATGCAGATCTTGATTGCGGCCAACAATTCATCAAAAGACAATGCACAAGTAAGCATTTTGCATGTTACGAAGGGTTTAATGATTATGATAGACAATGCGCAAGTAAGAATTTTTCATTTCCTTATTGTATAAAGGGTTTAATGATTATGATAATGTAGATCTTGATTGCGGCCAACAATTCATCAAAAGGAAATGGACAAGTAAGCATTTTGCATGTCCTTATTGTACAAATTAGTTTGCTCCTCCCTAACTTTTCTAGGGTCAGAATGCATGAAATTTTATTTTTTCTTTTCACCTTTTTTTAGTGGTTGATTGTTTGTGTAATGGACTCTACCATGCCCAAATTAAAAGAGCTAAAGTTATGCAAGGAAATTTTCTGGTAGAATGCAAATTCTAGACCTTCCTCAAACGTTGTTACATGAAATTAAAATTTCATGTAACCATGAACATAAAATCTTTTCTGTTTCATCCTTAGATTTTAATCTCAATGCCTACAATTTTAAACCATGTTACTATATTTTAAGTAGAATATACTTAGATCCATTAAAGCTTACAACTCTCCAAATCTTAGGTTAATGTCAGCTAAAAAGAAGGAACCTAAACGTCTTTTGCAATTTAGATTCAGTTCTTACAGACAATGAATAAAAATGGAAGAACCCAATGCTGTTATAACTTTTACCCACCCATCAATTTTGAACACCTTTGGTATTATTCTGAACCTAAACAGAGAGAGTAGAAGAAGAAGAGGAGCCTGGATGAGGTGGACCCTGACCTGCTTGATACTTTTCAAAAGTTGGGCATGTCCTTGACTAGAATAAGAGATTGACCAACGTTGTTGTAGATGTTGTTTTTGACAGTGTTTTCATTGCTACCATGCATAGTTAGACTCTATAGGTAGTTGAGGTTATCTTTTGTTCGTTATAAGAGGTAATTCAGGAGTATCTTTATCTAGTTAGGAAGTAGCTTAGAAGGGTTGTTGCTCCTACTGATAGCTATTATGTTGCATTGTATTTTTATTTTTCTAGTCATAGCTCCTTCTATTAAATATCCATGCACGCTTTGTCACCCATGGAAATATCCACTTATTTAAGGATGAATGAGATGGAGACCAGGCATTTTGAGAGGACTCTTATTTTTGTAGATGAGAGGAGTTTTGTGAGGTGAGAGGAATTCTGTGACATATATTGAATGATGAACTATACCATTTTATGACACCAATCATCTCCATCCCACAGTAGTGGATCTCTATTCCACCAAGGGAGAAATGGTAAAGTATTCCACTGTAAAGAATTGGTATGTCGGGGATGAGGAATGCAAATGTGGGATTTTAATTTTATTACGAAAAGAGGTTTTAACGATAGAGACAAATCAAGGATTTCATGGACGTGAGTAGAGATTGGTTCAACAATCACCTGGAAATACTCAAGCATTGTTTTGAAAGGCGATGATGCAATTGGAGAGTTCTATTTTTTGACTTGAAAAATAACTATCAATAGGGGGGGACAAAGATGATCCATATAGGCAATAATTGCAGGAGTAGGATTGTTTCTAAAATTATATCTATAGGCAATTCAAGGGACTACTACAAAGGATTAGTGCAGGTGCAACCAAATTATCATAATGCAAGGAATTTTTCGCAGTGTGATTTGATGCTCATTGGTGACCAGGAAGTTACAAATAATTATTGTTACATTAAGGTACAATTGAGTTGCATTCTAAAGTCTCTAATTTCATTTATTGATAGTCCTTCTTGTGTCCTTGTCTCTCTTAATTTCATTGTGGTAGGATTGGAATGGGTTAAAAAATCAAGCATATCATTGAGTCAAATAGACACCCACATGTCACTACATGTCATTATGCATACTCTTTGTTTTTGTTACAATTAGAAGTGAGCAATATGATGTGCGCACACAAAAAAAATCCTAACATGCATGATGAATCCCCCTCCAATTCCATTTTCTATGATGACATTTTATTTTCTTTGTTTATACAGGTCATCTAGCCACATAGTGGCCAATATCGAATGTTGAGGTATATGTCATATAAATCTTTTATAGTCTACTTTATTTTATATTCAAGTATTCATCGTCTTTCATGTCTTATACTTTGCATTGTATCTTCTTTCATTTTCAGGAGAGGAACTCAATATTGATGGTAAGAAAAAACAATTGAAGAAAGAGGAGAACAATAACGTTGGAGCGACAAATGCAAAAATGAGAGAGAGAAGAGAATATGTCTAATAATACCCTTAGATCCAATATCTTGCATAAGACACACTCATAGAGATTGATGGTCAAACCTTCAGAGTTGGTCAATTCACTTGCAATGCTTTGGCAACACAGTGATAATGTTTTGAAATGATGAAACAATATTTCATGTGTAAATTGTAGTCCAACACATATTAAGTTGGAAACTCATATTATAATACTTGATATTTTATATAATAAAATTTATATGGTTGAAATTATTTTTATTTTCACTTGATATTATTTATTCTTATAATTAACATATGTAACTTTGCGTTATCATATTAGATAAACATGCACATTATGTGACATTTTATTAAAATTTGGTCGCAAGATCGTACTAATTTATTTATGGTGATTAACAATAAACATATAAATAAATCTAAAACTACTAAATTAGTAGTTTATATTAATTAATGATGAACATGAATAAAATGAATATATGACTAAATTAGTCATTTATAATGATTATGAATGAAATTAAATGAAATGAATAGAAACTACTAAATAAGTCGTTTATATATGAATATGAAAATACCAAAAAAAGATAAATGACCATTGCAAATGATAAATCTTTTACTATTAAATGATGACTAAATTTTTCATATATACGACTAGTAGTAGCTAATCTACAACATCTTATAACACGACTAAAATTTAGTCATATTTCTTTGGTCATTAATTGGTTTTAAATGATGACTACAATTTGCATATATATAACTATTAGTAGCTAATTTACAATATCTTATAACACGACCAACATTTTGGTCATATTTCTTTGGTCATTAATTGGTTTTCTTGAGGATTCATATAACAATATATTTTGTTATATATTTGGTCATCAATTGCGACAATTAATGACTAAACCAATGAAAAATTAATGACCAAATTTATGACTAAATATACTACTAGATGGTAAAATTGAGGAAACAATTAATGACTAAGCTAAAAATGACTAAAAGTTGGTCGGGTTATAAGATACTGTAAATTAGTTACTATTGGTCACCGACTGAAAAATGGTAATTTATATGCAAATTTTAGTTGTTTTTCTAGTAACTAATTAGTCATTTTGTACTAGTGATTGCTACTAAATTGGGTCTATCTTCATTACTACTACTAGATGCATGGATATGTATATTCAAGTGCTTCGCATGAACATCTATATAATAAATGACCTATCTCTTTACATTTATTAGAAAGCAATAGCTTACCTTCTAAGCAACATAAACTCTCATCCACATCCTCTTCTTCACCATCCTTGGAGTGAAGATCAATAGTTTTCTCATAGGAAGTGTTGGGAACGGGTCCCCTAGGGGTCAATTTTGGGTTAAACACCCAAGTTTTGGGGCAGAAGGCCCAAATTTTGTGTAAAGAAATGTAAATTCTTCACATTTTGTGGTCACGGAGCGTAAATATGTCTAAAGATAAAAGGGTTTTCTGGCCTTAGTTTAGATAAGTTGTGCTGGTTTTGGAGATCTACCCATGGTCCGCGGACCATGGGATTATATAAAAAGGAGAGTCTTAGAGAGTCTAAGGCAGTTCATGAGCGAAGAATGAATGTAATGGGTCATTAGAAGTGAGGAGCGAAGAGACTTAGAGTAGAAGAGAGGCTCTACAGCTGTGTGCACATAGGCCTAGAGTAGAGTCCGCAGCTGAGTGCGTGGACCCCTGCAACTGTCTGCGTAGGGTGGTTTGAGTCTGTAAGAAGATCTGATGCATTAATAAAGAAATTGTTCTGGAAATATCTATGTTTTGTCCCTTTTACTTCTTTTGAGAATAAATGTGATTATTTTATGATGAATAATGGGTTTATGATTTAATGATGCATTGATGCGCGAATCTATATGTTTTACACTGTTATATGAATGCAAGTCATAACATATGTTTACGCTAAGAATATCTTAATGAATGTTAAAGTTATCAGATACTTAAGCTGATCTGGGTAATAACAGACTTAGGAGTGATTATAGAGGTGCGTAAGTTGTAGATTCACATGTTCAGGATCTGCAGAAGATAGTCATAGACCTTCGCGAAGGTCTAAGGGTGATTAAGAGAAGTATATCAATAATCCCTAAAAGGCTTATCGATCTACGCGAAGGAATATTCAGGGAATAAAATGACATCATAACCATCTCTGGGTGTGGAAACTTGGTTCCACCATCCCACCATATTGCTTCGGGTGAGATTTCAGTTCGCGCTTCACAAATTAATGCCGAAAGGGCCAGTAGTGTAGGGATTTGTTCGGAAAACTTAACTCTGAACCTAGGTCAAGACCAATCAAGCCAGCAAGAAGAAATATCTTCAATCATTTTAGCATGTTTCCTTTTACATGCCTTCTCCTTTTTCTTCCTTTTCTTCTTATCATTAATAACTACATGTTATGGTTCATTGCTTGAGCAGCAAGGTTCTTCGACCTTCTCTTGAGCCACATTGCGGTCTTTTCCATACAGACATTACAATATGTCAAACATTTACTTTTCTGACTCACAATGCCTCACTTTATCAGCATTTGGCTTGGACAACCCTTTCATTATGATTTCCTTGGATTCTTTATTGAACTCATTCCTCTCCATTTATCACAGACAACCAAATCTCTTCATTCGCTATCATCAAGTATGCTTCCATTCTGATCTTCTAGAGCTCATAGTCTATTACTTTTAAAAATGAAACTCCTTTTGTTGTTAGCTAAGCTCGATTAGCCATCATTTCCCTTTGATCTAGATTCTAGAGATTAAGCTATTCCTGAAGGAACTTGGCTCTAATACCAATTGTTGGAAACAATGTTAATACTTAGGGTGGGTGAATCCGTGTTAAGGTTAATTTTAAATTTTACGCCAATTTATTTTTCATTCAAACTTGGAAACCATCCATATGAGAGGAACCATTAACAAAGAATAACAACAACCATACCAACCCATACAAGTATACACATCATGAGCAACAAACACATGAGGAAAGGAGGTTTTACGTGGAAACCCTTTTAGGAAAAAACCACAAAAACGTGTTGTTATTGAAGTAAAATAAGAGCACCTACTCTATTACATCAATTTGTTCGTGAGCCACCACTGATAGGAAGCACCAAATCCCTTTGATTGTTTTCTCTCTGTGGTGAAGTAAAATTCTAAGTGCGAACACAAACAATTCCTCTAGCCCGATAGGGGGTCTAGCCACAAACAAGACATTCTATGGAATATTTCCTTAGGTTAAAACCAATTAAGAGGGCCTACCTCTTAGTACGCTTATCCTATTTGATCATAACCTTGCTTACTTGCTCCAACTATCTCCCATTTCCTTCGTCGAACACCTGAAACAAGTAAACACAAATAAACAACAATTGTGATAATAGACAAATTGTAATTCAACCTACTTAACAAGTCAAGAAACATTAATCCATAAACATGTGAGATGACATATTATGTAGGAAATCAATCGATAGTTGTATATATATTAAATCAAGAAGAGATTACAACCATTTTCTTGACGTTGTTGTTCTCTTCTGACAAATCTGGGTTTCCATACACTTCTGTTAGCATTCCATGATGGCCTCAACAATGGTAGTTTTAAGGCTTTTCCCTTTAGTCTTCACACTAAACCAAATTCACACTTCTCCCTCACACACAACTAGAGAGCTACAACTAGGAATAACTTGCTGATTACTCTTCAAGCAAAGCCTAATTAGAATTAGCACACCAACCCTAGTTTGTGTTTGGGAAAAAGGGAGGTTTATATAGCATGGATGGAAGGGAGATGGTTCCTCTTATCATGGGAGAAGGTCTTATCTCTTGAGGTAGTTCCATCCTAATAGGGGAAAGGCGCCCAAACTGACACCCTCAACTCCATTCAGCCCAACCATTTACCAGACTTTTGTTACGAAGCTTCTAGAGCTGGAAGCTTCGGCTCCTTATTTAAACAACTTTCCAAAAGAGGATCAGCGTGAATGGAACAAGGCTTAGTCGCTCTGGTCGGCATTAGGGACAATTATAATCCCTTCATATCAACACGAGGAGAACATGGTTCATTAGCGCCAATCTTGTAAACTGGGAAAAATAGAAGATTTTTGGGAAATGATGCAAAAGGGAATTGTTCTGCTCATGAAGAGGGACACAATGGGAGTTTCTTCATGAAGGGGAAGCATGTAGGGTTCACTGTAGAGGTCCTCTAGGATCATGGAATGAGGAGTACAGAAATAGAGACAAAATGTTGCGTAACAGATGCCCCCTAAAGTGTGAAGGTAGAACTAGAGTGAGGGGTGAAATGCTTTATGAACCAGTGTGGGGAACCAGAGTTTGTATTAGGAAAACCTACAAGCAAGTACATATACATATACATAACTGAAAACTTTGTCAAATGATACATGAATAGTGGTATGGACATCGTCATCTAGAGAATGATCATGTAAATGGATCCAGGCATGGGCGCAACCATCCAATAATGAGAAGGATCACATATGAAAACTCATGGTATGGTCGCAACCATCCATCTAAAAGAGATATGTATATCAACATAATCATGTCAAAACGCCTGGCAACTTGGACTTGTGTAAGCTAAGCCGAGGGTCTTGCGCTCCAACATGACCCGATCAAAGTACAGATTCTAACATGCGAGTAGATGCGTTGACATCGAACATGCTAGAAAATAGCTTGTTTACCAGTCAATGATGTAAATTGTTAACCAACACGAGAGAAACCACCAATAATGAAAATGGTCCTCAAGGTACTATCAACACAATTCATGAAATGTGAATAAAGGAACCACAGTCGAACACCCGTGAAATCACCCGATCGAAAGTCAATGATGTGAACTTGTTGTCGAGTGTGAAGAACTTGTCATTAGGGCATGCAAGCTCTAAGGTACTGGAAGGGAGTCTCTCGGTCAACTTCCTGGATAATGCACTGAAGTCAACAGAAAGCGACCGTGTCGAAGGAGGGCCATAATGTATCCCACATCAACGACACAATACAAAGGGATGCAAAATGATTTTGGATGATAGAGAGAATCAGGGGTAAGTGTAACTATAGAAGGACAACTCTTGAACATATCAGTGACACGACTGGAAGTTGGGAAGCTTTTGGATCCATAGGATTGATGGTCATGATGACATGGCAGAGATCAAATGGAAGGAAAAAATGAACAGCCCAACCCAGGAAGGTCAATAATGAAGTGAGGATATCCTAAACCGACACAAAGCAGGAAGTGTCATGTTCAAGAGTGAGTTTCCGACACAACTGATTGAATTTCCAAATCTCCCCCACCATTTTTGGCAGGTACCCCAATTATTTTTTAATCGCAAGCTTGAAGGGGATAACATATGCTTTCACCGTAAGCCCATCCTTCGGATGAATCTAACTTAGTAAGTTTAATGAACCCTAGGAAGGAGAAGCTAATGTTCGTCATGGTGACGAATCCGATGTCATTGTATATTTCAACGAGTCCGACTCGATATCTTTTTCATGTTTAGAGAGTTTGAAAAAGACATGGAAAAGAAAAATCCACAGTCCCTTTTTGTACATTTGTGTCTCTTGAGCCTGAAACGGTAGAAAACGATACTTGAGAGAACCGCTTGACCATTTTAGTCAAGGATTACCTTTTTCGTAAATAGTGCATCCCAGCCTGAAAAGGGGTAAACATATACTGGGCACATGACATTTTGCATCTGTTTAATGAGTTCAAAATGACAAGAGCTCTACAATCTTTTCATGTTTAAAGGGTTGGAAAAGAGCTTGAAAGTGGACCCCCCATTTTATTCTCTTTTACGAGTCAAAAGGGAAAAATACTCGCCAATATTTTCATATGAGTTTTACGATTCGAGAAAAGTGCTAAAATGTGACTCACTCCTGGAGGAACGAGTGGTATAAAGGGTAGCAACTGGTTTCGATAATGGTGGAACTGCTCAAAACATGTAATGGTCAAGAGACTGACTAATAAAACCACTCATCACTGTGGTCCCTCAGGAAAGAAAAAACAACCAAGTGAAAGCATATGATGGGCCAAAGAGATGGTGGCGATGGAATGAAACAACCAAGGCTCATCTAGCAGAAATTAGCTGATAAAAATGACAATCAAGAGATGTAAATTGGGCATGGATTCATTTTTACACAAGCGTGAACCATGGAGAACTCTGCTTGGATTTACTTTCATGTTTACACAAGCTAGAAAGGAAAAACTATGCTTGCTATAAGTTTACATGTCCCCATCATAATGACTTAATCGAGGTACATGCCCCACAAGCTTCATTTCAGTCATTTAGGTGGATGGAATGAAGATTCACTTTCGAGATCTTGGAAAGACTTGACTGGGATTTTATGAGATCTTAATCAAAGACTTGATTTGGAAAAGGGAGTTGCTTCATTTTTTAATGAGGTTGACACAGTAAAAGAACTATCCTTGAGACCCTTGTTTCATTTTTTACGGAGCTTGACACAAGACTAGGAACCATGCTCTAACTCCTTGTTTCATTTTTTAACGAGGTTGACACAAGACCAGGAACTATCCTCATGACCCTTGTTTCATTTTTTAACGAGCTTGACACAAGACAAGGAACTATACTTACGATCCTTGTTTCATTTTTTAACACGAGCTTGAGACAAGACAAGGAACTATGCTCACGACATCTGTTCATGACCCATAAGAGAAAATGGCTCCCAAGAGGTCTTCACTAGATGGAAGAACCATGCTTTGGGAGGAATACATGTCATTTGGTACCAAAGACAGATCAGGTTCCAATGCCCCCTGCACATAATGTACAATACCATCTATGTGATAATCAGTAGATGTGGAGACAGAACGGGTAGCCACATAATTGACTTGTGGTGGGGAAGGTACTTCTTGCAAGCAAGAGATGATAGGGGATGATGGTCGAAAAGAAGGCACCTAGTGACCAATGAACAACAGTTGATCAATAGTCACAATTCTCCCTTCGTGCGGAAAACAAACCACACGAAGAAGTGAAGAAATAAGAGCTCCCATGACATAAACATAGTCGCGTCCAAGGAGAAGATTGAAATATAAGGGACCTTGGACTACCATCATGTCTATATAGATGTTCTTTCCTCCCAAAGTAATAGGGAACTTCGAAAGGATCCCTAAGGGTTGACTGGTTCCTCTATTGAAAGCCAACAGATTCTGAGTGATAGGCACAAGCTGTGGGGAGCCCAAAGCTTGCCAAGTAGTAGAAGATATGATGCTAACAGACGTGCCTTCATCTAATATAGTGCCATGTACTGCCATATTATAGGCTTGTACTGTGATCTGGAAAGACACATAAGATGGGAGGCAGAAAGTAGTCAATGGACCTCAATCGAAAGAGACGACAGAACTCATTGGTGGGGGTATCATATGATTTCCCCCATGCTGTACAGGAATAGGAGAAGGACTCTCTTGAACAACTGGGATGGGAAGGTCATGCTTTGATTCATGAGAATCCAAGGAGACGAGAAGAACATGAGTAGTATGATTACCACTCTCTCCTGGAACATAGTGAGCAACTGGAGGCAGAGCCAAGTCGACACTCTCTTCGACCAATGGGTGGTTGAGAACATACAAAAGTGAGTCATGCTCAAGAAGAGAAATATCGGCAAGAGATGAATTCAAGTCAATCTCTTCACCAACTTGGAGAGCGTTAGAAGAAAGCCTCTGATAACCAACATGAAGTTGGGGTTGAGGAGCTCTAAGGTTTTCAAAAACTTTGGAAGCTTTATTCATAAGAGGACAAAGGTGAAGAAGATGCTTCCCTTCACCTAACCTATAGGGCAATATAATATTTCCCTTCATCTTACCATCATTAGTTGAAGGCGTAGCATTGACATGATCTCCAGAGGTCGACGAGGATGGTCAGTTCAGGTCTTGAGACCATACCTCTAAGACTCTGGGAATGCCAGGACAGTCTCGAAGGAGATGGTCACCCTTACACAACTTGCAAGGGAATCTGACCTTCCACAGAGGATTAGAAGGTTTGTCTATAGGAGGTGCATTTGTAGTACCAACCGCATGGTTGGCCTCTTGCTTAACTAACTTCTTCTTCTTCGTCTTATTCTTCTTCTTCTTAGCCTCTTGGTTACTAGATTTCAAACTTTCACTAGGCGAAGAGGAAGAGGAAGAGGAAGAAACAGGGGAATAAGGGGAGAGGTCAACCTTAGAATCAACATGATGTGATTCAAATGAAGGAGACATTGGGGCAAGAGTTGGGACACTTGGGACCACCGAGGTCAAAAATAACCAGACAGGTAAACCAATGGTTAACCCAGGGAGGGACAACGTTGCCATATAAGGAGCACCAGTGTTTCCAAAGGAAGGAAAAGGAACTAGATTCCCATCTGAGGGGAATCCTTGACTCCTAGAATCTGGAAATGTTGTCATTGGAATCGACCCTAAATAATCACTAAGGAAGATAACTTTAACCATGAATATTTCGTGGGTAGTTAATTTTAAGACATTGAAACAAAACTTTGCCTTTTCATATTTTAAGAGTTGAGGAAAGGATGAAAGGTGCCTCTAGTCGCTTTTGGAATTAACGAGATTGAAAGGACAAGTGCTCAAATGATATTTTAAGTTTAAGGAGTCAAAAAGATGAAATGTATACTCAGGATGACCTAGGTAAAAGGGATTACCAGGTAACCGTGAAGTGAAAAATACCTCTTGACGAACCGAGAATTATGGGCAGGCAATCTCCCCGAATGATATGTTTGGTGTATGACGCTTACCAAGCAGCCGACTCAGCTTCCAAAGGATAAAGGATTGCAACCTAGTGGGGTCTCCCTTTATATACTCGATGGTATAGGGAGCACAAGTCTGTACTAGCATTGTCTAGTGCTGAAGCGTACGACAACTGCTAGGTTTAAAATGCCGGAACACGTCTCTAGCCTAGACCTCTAAGTATAAGCGTTAAGTTTCAATGCTTCCTTAGGTTAATTCAATAAATTTAATGGTTGATCTTGAATTAGGTTTCAATTTCAAGGCCCTACTGTTGTCATCTAAAAACTCCTATATGCAACTGTATGAGAAAAGAAATCTTTCTTCGATGAAATTTAACACTAATTGAGGGATAGAGAGCACACAATCAATGCAACAATCAAAGAATGAAATCTTTCACTAATGCATGTCCTAAATGCACTTAATATTCACTTAACAACAAAATAAGGTTCATTTCATTTCGAATGCTTATGATGATACAATTCTAGCTTCTCAATGATGCTACTAATCCAATATTTTCACTTAAGTAAACTAGAATGATGTTCTTATTTTCATAAAATGCAAAATGAATCTTTCACATAAAGCACTTTAATGAAAATTATCACAATTCTGAACAAACAAGCATCGATCAAATCCAAAGCATGATAAATGAAACTAAAAGCAACTTCTTCCGTAAATCGAACAAACCAAACACATAAATGCTTCAATCGACAAACCAAGCAATGTAATCTATGCTCAGAATGAGAAAAGAGACACTCGAAATAAGAGAACAAACGAGACTCTTTCACTCATTTGATTGAAAATGAAGCAATGAAGATGTCGTGACTGAAAGATGGATTAAATGAAGCAGAATATCAAAAACTTGACATAATGAGTAAATAAACAAATGAATGGTGACTAATCTAGATGCCCTAGGGTTATACACCATCCAAGAACTCAAGAAATAAAGCAATGAAACTTCAAGCCATTCAATCAATCAAAATCAGCAAACAAAGCATCCTAGTCACCTCTGGACAGAAGAAGAGAGTCTAAGGGTCAAAACACACTGGCATTGGAATGGGAAAAATTCTGATTTTTCCTTAACTCAGAGACCGACACTACTATCTAACTGACAACTAGCGTTGATCGACACGACCGACACAACTGACCAGATTGACAACTAGCGCTAATGGCCTGATCGACGCGACTGCTTAACTGAAAACTAGCACTGATTGATGGATTCAAAGAAAAAATAAAAAATAACTTCACACAGGGCTAGACTTAACACATCAGAGTGGAATAAACCAAACAAGCACACAAACCACGCTAAATGAAGCTTTCTAGTCAGGGAGAACACAGCCAAAACAAGCTAAGAGGCAGAAATCAAGAGAGAAAGATACATTGGTCGAGATCTGGGGTGAACCCTAATCTTCACCTACAGGCATCGACACGACTGCCTAACTGACAACAAGCACCAGAAGGGGGTCGACGTGATTGTTTCTCAGCATATCATGCCGATCAGCGTGACTGTCAGTGAAATAAGTGTGTTGAGCGATGATGCAAAGAAAAAAATATAAATTTTCAAACTTTGAGGTGAGACTTGCTACTGTGAATTTCAAACCCAAAGCAGTAAACAAAGAAAAACAGACAGAACTAAAGGGAAATGGTGAAACTAGAAAAGTTCACACAAAACCATGAAATTCCAAGCAAACAAACAGAAGAATTGGCTCCCTAGTATGGTTGCCAATTTGTGGTGAAGTAAAATTCTAAGTGCAGACACAAACAATTCCTCTAGCCCAATAGCGGGTCTAGCCACAAACAAGACATTCTATGGAAGATTTCTTTAGTTTAGAACCAATTAAGAGGGCCTACCTCTTAGTACGCTTATCCCGTTTGATGATAACCTTTCTTGCTCACTCCATTTATCTCCCATTTCCTTCTTCGAACACCTGAAACAAGTAAAGAACAACAAACAACAACCGAGATAATAAACAAATTGTAATTCTACCTACTTAACAAGTCAAGAAACATTAAGCCATAAACATGTGAGATGACATATTATGTAGGAAATCAATCTATAGTTGCATATATATTAAATCAAGAAGAGATTACAACCATTGTCTTGACATTGCTATTATCCTCCGACAAATTCGGGTTCCCACACATTTCTGTTAGCATTCCATGATGGCCTCAACAATGGTAGTTTTAAGGCTCTTCCCTTTAGTCTTCACACTAAACCAAATTCATACTTCTCCCTCACACACAACTAGAGAGCTACAACTAGGAATAACTTGTTGATTACTCTTCAACCAGAGCCTAATTAGAACTAGCAGACCAACCCTAGTTTGTGCTTGGGAAAAAGGGAGGTTTATATAGCATGGATGGAAGGGAGATGATTCCTCTTCTCGTGGGAGAAGGTCTTATCTCTTGAGGTTTTTCCATCCTAATATGGGAAAGGATCCCAATTAACATCCTCGACTCCATTCAACCCAACCATTTACCAGAATTTCGTTACGAAGCTTCTAGAGCTGGAAGCTTTGGCTCCTTATTTAAAAAACTTTCCAAAAGAGGATCGCCGCAACTGGAACAAGGCTCAGTTGCTTCTGTCGGTGCTAGGGATAGTTATAATCCTTGCATATCAGCGCAAGGAGAACATGGGCCATTAGCACCGGTCTTGTAAACTGGGAAAAACAAAAGATTTTTGGGAAATGATGCAAAAAGGAATTGTTCTGCTCATGAAGAGGGACACAATGGGAGTTTCTTCATGAAGGGGAAGCATGTAGGGTTCACTGTAGACGTCCTCCAGGATCATGGAATGGGGAGTATAGGGAAAGCGACAAAATGTTGTGTAACACTATCACCCACTAGTAGGAAGCACCAACTCCCTCCTTTTGTAGACACTTTATCAACTTACTAGAAGTACCATGTGAAGCACCAAATTCATGGATTTGTTGCAAGCACCAACTTGTAGCTCCTTGGATTTATACAAGCACCAACTTGTAGGAGGAGCCAACCCCCAAGACTCATTTAGACACCCACTAGAGATGGAAGCACCAACTTCCTGTATTCAGGCACCAAACCACACTTAATAAGGAACTAAATGTTAATTGTATATGGTAGCCACTCTTCCTGATATCAAATTTTTGCTTTAGCCCTTGGCTTATGTAACACTCTCTACACTCTTCTTACTCTGCAGTAGTCTATTTTTATGCTCAACAATAGTCACTCATAACACATCCCATGCGATAATCTACTGTTCTCGACCCTCTTCTCTCCGCAACATACCTTCAACACTCGACTCCTTCTATTCGATAGGCTCTCTCATCCTCTCACACCGCAACACATGATCACTCAGCCTTCCTCCTCTGCATAAGCACTTGCATCCTTTAACTCAACAACACTAGCTCTCTCACAGTCTCTTTCCTCTGCACAAGCACTCAACCTCTTCTTTAAAGAACATGCTCACTTTTCTTCACACAACATCTCACACACTCACAGATCTCTCCACACAACTCACTATAAAAAAGGTTGCTTACCTCGCATATTTCTCAATGGCAATACTTATTTTTGTTCCACTACTACACATTGGTTGATGGTCCCTCTATCGGCCATCACTCTGCCATTCACATTGCTTGAGTGCACTCCTGCATGGATTTTCCATCTTGTTGTTGCATATTAATTGGCCACTACTTCTGAATTAAACAAGGAGAATGGGATTCTGAGAATTTCTCCACACTGAGAATTAATTTTCAATCAAACTATACACTACAACGAAGGTCCCCATGCTAATTAATTTCCCACAAATCTTGAAAGGTACTTCAACATGACTTCTTTGTTCTTCATTTAATTCATTGAGGCATGCACAAGAGACCAGAGGAAGTTTATTTCAACTTGAGACAAACCCAACACTCTTCTTTGATAATTGTGGTCCTTTCTGCCTTGACCCAACTATATTTGACAGTTGCTATTTGTTCTAGCAACCAACTCCTCTACACCCATTTACTCTTCAGTTGCCAACTCATTCATCTAAATCCCAAAGGCTTTCCATTAATAGTGTTGTAAAATATATCTCCATGTCCATTTTTATTATAGACCCTCTCATGCTGGCACTTAGCCTCTTTTCCGCCATAGGAATGCTATCTATGACTGTCGGTATAACACTTAGGTGTTGCAATATCAAAGCTCCTCATTTCATAACTTTTATTAAGAATATATTACAAGATCGTGAGGTTCCGATCCCCTTTTTCTTAACCCCTTCTTGTTTTTCATTTATGGGACTAGGGTGTTGTGACCAGAGGCATAACACTTAGGTGCTAAGGTATTTAGAGTCCTCTCAGGGACCTATATCCATGTGTTCTTTTCTCTTCGCCCTTGGTTCTTTAGGCTTTCATGACCAAACGCCAACACATTAGAGCTCCCACATATCATAACTTTTTTCAAAATGTATTTATAGCGGAGTTACGAAATCTCAAACCTCTGATATGCTCCATAACACTTAGGTTCTAGGCCTTGCTATGTGTCCTTGGTTCTTTGGGTCCCCACTATCGAGCGCTAATCTACATTGGAAACCCCCTTGTATCGTAACTTTTTAAAATTTCAATTAGAATGAAGTTACAAAATCTCCAACCTCCAATATTCTGACCTCCAAGATGACATCATGTTGATGTTGCAATCTCCAAGTGATGTTTCCTTAGTGGTGACATGTGTCACCTGCATTTTTCGTATTAGGCCACCCAAAATATTGAATTTGAGTCCTACATACAACCACATCATGCTAACATCATCTGCTAATGTTAGCTCCTAAGATCCAATCACCTGCTACAATGTGTCCTTTCTTGAGGAGAGAGAAAGGGTCTCTAGGTCTATGGTTTTACAACAAATTCCTTTGTTGATCTATTCTCCAGACAACCTCAGTATTTTTAAAGAATTGCATTCGTAAGAAGTTACAAGGTCCCGATCTCCAAAATTCTGACCTCTCGAAGCTCCAAAGTTTCGAGGTCCCAAGGTTCCCAACCTCTGAGGTTTTGATGCTCCAAGGTCCTGAGGTTCTTGCCTGATCTGACATTTGCCTACTTCGATATTCAACCTTTTTGATATTAGGTTCCGATGTTCGGAGATTTCCAATATTCAACCCTTCCGATATTGGGTTCTGATGTTCTGAGCCTTCCGATAATCGGAGGTTCTAATGTTTTTCCTGCTCAGCCCTTTTGATATTAGGTTTTGATGTGCCAACTTTGAGGTTCCTATATGACCACACTTCCGATATCGGGTTCTGATGTTTTGTCTGCTTTTATATTAAGAGTTTCAAGAATTGACTATGATATTTAGCCTGCTTCGAGTCTCTTTTAAATACACCTCTGAGGTCCCGATATTCCTTCCTTCGATATTCCGAGGTTCTGAGCCTTTCAAGGTTTCGAGGACTTTATTCTTGATGTAGAGGCTCCACCATCATCTTCGCTGAGTTTGGAATCACTTCCAACTTTGGCTATGTGCTCCAATCACCTTTTAACTATGCTTTCATGGCTTAAGTCACCAAACTTTGGCTAGGAATAACTCTTAATCCAGGAGGCCATTTGCATACTTTCACATACCGTTGGAAAGATGTTTCATAGAAACCTCCAATGGATAAGGTATGATGTAGTATTTGATCCCATTTTCTACCTAGAAAATGGTTGCAAACTCTCCATTGTTCTTCGCTCCTTAACCCTTCTTCTTGTACCTAGAACTTTCTCTTTTAAGACATTTGGCAATGTTGCACATACCATTGGAGAAGTCTTTCCATGCACTCACCAAATATGATATCTCCAAGAGTATCTGAGTTGATCTCTTGAGGCAGAAACTCCTCCAAATTCTACGACTCCCAACCACGATAGTCATCATTTTATGGCTTCTCCAATAATCCTGCTACTGTCATGATTCTCTACAGAGCATTGTAGCAACCATGGGACTCCCAACCACCATAGTCATATTTTTATGGATTATCCATTAAGCGTACTACTATGGTGATTCTCTACCAGAGACTGCAACTACCATAGGAATCCTCCTAAGCTTGACACATCAAGCACATCAAACTAGCCCAATTACCATCACATCTAGGCTAGGGAACGTCAAAGCCAACATTTGTTGCCGCAAACTATTGGAATTATGACTAATGTGTTGTCCTTGATGGAAACCTACTTGATGAGTTTTTCTTTGATGAAAACCTACTTGATGCAGATGCTAAAGGAATAGGTCTATGTGTGACAGAAAAGGATCATTACTTCATAAACAGAAGAATGATAAAGATGAAGTTTGAAGAAGGATATGCAGGTTTGGTGAAGCAAAGTCGAGTATACACAAGTTCTATGAAGAAAAGTCATGTACGCACTCAGGTTTGGTGAAGCAAAGTAGAGTATACATGGGTTATATAAAGCAAAGCTGTGGAAACACATAAGTATGGAGAAGGAAAACCACGTATAGTTTCCGGACCATGATATTCTAAATACCAAGGGTATTTACCATGGTATTGACCAGTGGTATTGGGCCCAACAAAAGATATTTGATCCCATCTAAGAATACCATCGACTTCAGTGTGGTCTTGACCTGTGGTATTGTCTATGGGCTAAGCTATATAAGGATATGAAGATCAAAGTGGTTGAGGTGTGCAAGTGATGAATATTTTCATGACTTGTTAGATCTGAAGCAAGTGTGCATGTAATGGGCTATTATTGATTTGCTTGATCTAAAAATATGTAAGCACCTGGGAATTTGATGATGGATCAAATCCAATAGATCTGAAATGACAATGTTGATTATGGGTTGATTTGATTAGTGATGATAGTGTCTTGGCGTGTGATTTTTCTATGTATGCTGAGATCTGGGTATGTTTGAGGTTTTGTGATGTAACAAAAGTTTGTGCGAGTAATTGTAGATCTTTATGCGGGGTTTATAACCTGGAAGTCGGGTACACACACAAGTTTAATACTAGTAAGTAGTGTATATATTCGGATCTATACGTGGGTTTGATTCTGGAGAAGCACATATACACGTAAATGTTTTTTGAGGAAAGCATGTATATAAACTAGGGTTTTGCTTAAAAATATGTCTGATCAGTTTAATTAGTCTTACTGTGTTTCTGTTGTCTTTCAATGAAGTCTTTCTTGATGATCTAGGCTTCATAATGATGTTTTGATTGAGGATTGACTGATTGAAGAATGATGAATCTACTAGTTGTTTGTGATTGAAGATAAATAATGGTTATGTGATTATTTCGAAATGATGCAGTGGGTTTGTGTATGATTCATTGTTTATTTCAGAGTGACAGTGGTTCAGTTTCACGGTTCAGTTTCACGGTTCAATGTTTTGAGATCTGTATGTGGCCATGCTTCAAGGAAGTTGCGTATACATGTGGGTTTTCTACAACAAAGTAGTGTATATATTCAGATAGTTTATTGATCAGGGCTTCATTAGGGGAATTATGAGGTCTAAAATGGGCCTCCTAAGGAAATTATAAAATAATAGTGGAAATAATAAAATAATATTATATTACATCATCAAAGTTTGGAGGGAAAAAATAAAAACTATTTTTTCAACTTATATTTTCAACTTATCTCCCTATGGGTTTACTCAAATTTTGAGTGGAAATGATCGTTGGATGAAAAATTTGATTCCTTATCCAAGGAGTACCCATGTTTCATACTTTTGATGGACCCTACTACATGAAAAATGAGGAATAGATGAAAATCGTAATTACAATCACGTTTTTTCATGTATTTCTTATTTTTCGTGTAGCGGGGTCCATCAAAATTATGAAACATGGGTACTCCTTGGATGAGGAATTAATTTTTGTATCCAACGAGTAATCATGCTCGAAATTTGGGTAAAACCTTAGGGATATAAGTTGAAAATACGAGTTCAAAAAATAGTTTTATTATTTTATTATTTTTTAATCTTTTTATTTTTTTTACTCCAAAATGGTGAATCATCCCCCATGGTTGACATCATCATCTTGAATCCTATTGGTTCTTATAAATTTTATTTTGGTTGTACATTTTTCTTAGGAGGCCCATTTTAGACCTCGAAATTCCCCTAATGTCAATTGATTCAGTAATATGATGCAGTGTTTGGGTTTAATATTAGTACTTTGGTTATAGTGATCTAACTATTCTGGTTGTTTGAGAATAAGTTGATTGAGTTGGCCATCATTTTGGTTGATTCAGTTGATTCAGAGATTAGTTGTTTTAGTTGATGATTGAGTGATTTGTTGTAGTGATGTTTGATTTTGGGCTTGAATGACGGTAGTGGGTCCAGTCTGAAAATTTGATGAAATGTGGCCTACAAGTTGTGATGTTTTGTAGTAGGTGGATCCAATATGAAAATTTACGAAACGTGGTCCATGGAGGTATTGAGGGTTGGAGCCTTCAATCAGGGAGTTGAAGCTTCCTTCTATTGGTAGCTGGTAAATCATATCAAGGGGTTGAAGCTCCCTTCTGGTGGGTGTCAGTAAACGAGATCAGGGGGTTGTAGCTCCCTTACAATGGGTGATGGAGAACAAGAGAAGGTTGTAGCCTTCTGTAGGTGGGTGCCTGCGTGCTGGTATGAGTTTGCACTGATACAATATTGTAAGAAGCTTTCTTTATAATAAATGGAAGAAAAAGATTACAACAATGGTGGTCTTTTCCCACATTGGGTTTACACCTAAAAATCCCAATATTCATGTGTTTCTTATGTGTGATAGTTTATTTTGTTCTTACTAGACATGGTTACTGTTTATTTCAGGACTAATGAAGCACTGATGCACTGGCTCAAAATAAACAAATGTTGAATTAATTGAAAAGTAAGTTTACTAGATATGCGCTAGTTGTTTGAATAACAGTCGTGTACATACATGGTTTCCCTTCAGTAAAGTCATGTACATAAATTTGGAGATAAAATTGAAAAGTTTAATGATTTGAAAACACTGATTCATCCCTCCTCTTCCCCCCCCCCCTCCAAGTATTTTTCCCTACAATTGGTATTAGAGAAGGTCACTTCAGTTGAAACTTAATCACTTGAATTGGATAAGGAATGATGGGAAAGAAGCAAAAGAAGAAAGCAACTTAAAGGAAGAAGAAAAATCAAAGAAATTGTGATAGTGAATATTTTCTATTAGATGGATGAAAATATTTAGATTTAGAAGCACCCTGCTTTGTATTAATCAAGAATGAAGATGATCAAGCAAAATAAATATCAGGGTCTAGTTTTTGTACCACTTGTGATCCATTTTCCTGTTCATGTAATATTGAACATAGTGAATATGAAAATGAATCAACTAAATTTTCTCTTATGGGTAAAGGTGAAATTAAAAATGGCCCTAGAAGTAGAGGTTAAAAGGCTCACAAATAAAATTAGAGACCGACAACATCTATTTGATAAAAGGGACTATACCTACAAAGAAGAGATTACTAGGATAAATAATTAGTTGCAAGAGGGAAAGAAAATAAGGAAGTAGTACAAGGAAAAGGAAGATCAATGTCAAAGGCTACAAAATAAAGTAAGATCATTAAGAAATAAAGTGAGTGAAAATGATACAACAACAAATGAACTTAAAGAAAGAACTAATTATTGTGAAGGACTTGAAGCAAAAATCATCTCTCTCGAATGCGATCTTGAAAAATCAAACAAATGATATGAGGAGACTCTTCAAGTATTTGAAGAACAATAAAACAAGTTTAAGAAGGAAATCATTGAGTTAAGAACTCAATTGGAAAAGACTAGAGGTAAGTTAGCAGAAAAGGATAAGCAATTGAGATTTCAATATTGCTTAATGATATTAGACAATATCCTAAGCAATCAAAGGTCTCCCTCCATCAAATTTGGTCTTGGATTTCTTGAAAATGTAAAAGGAGAATCTAGCTCACAAGCTTGTGCAAGCAATCATAAGGCTATCAAAGAAAATTCCGCTATAAAATTATATATTACAGAGCAATGGAACACATAAAATATTGCAGAAATATAAACTTAGAAAACACATAAAACAAGAGAGACACAAATATACGTGGTTCACCAAGTTTGGGCTACGTCCACCCTGAACAACCAGTCCTTCCTTTCTATTATCCAGCAAAATGAAGAGACACAACCTACATCAGATCCGATGTAATATCCTCTGTTTTCTCTCACAGTCTCACCTCTCTGTTTCTCGCTCAGAGAATACACATATATTACACAGACTCAATACAATACCCTCATACCAAGAGAGGGGTTGCCTTCTAGGGCCAAAAACCCTAAATTAAACATAAGTTCTACCGTCAGATCATCAGCCTAATGAACGGCTCAGATTGACTAGAAATTACTATACTTTTACAAGGAAAATTTACATCTATTTTTAGCTTCGGGGGCACTGCCCCCGAGGCCCCGCCAAGGGAGCGCTGGCCCCCGGACCCCCCAGCCATGGGGGATCGGCCCCCATGGACCCCCGCGGGGGGGACAAATCCCCACCACCCACCCCTCCCCCCCGCGTGGAGGGGTGTACAAAACTTCCTGGGGTATACATCTGGCTGAAACAAAAACCTCTGAATAATCATGCACCACACACAGCAATCTCCCACTTGGAGAATGATTGTAGCAACTCCATTGCTGCTTCATTTGCTGGACAATGACTCCTCTCTTGGACCTGGCTATTTCTCATCTTCATCGTCATCCTTAAAGACCAATTGAAACTGAGCATGTTCTCAGTTTCTCCCTGGTGACAACTTTTGTTAGCATATCTGCAGGATTCTGGCTAGTGTGTATCTTTTCCAGCTTCTACTGTCCATTTTCCAACACTGATCGTATGAAATGGTACTTGAGTTGTATGTGTTTGGTCCTGGAATGAAATGCTGAGTTCTTTGCAAGATGAATGGCACTTTGGTTATCACTGTATAACGTGCCCTTATCATGCTCCTTACCCAATTCACCCATAAACCTTTGTAACCAGATCATTTCTTTACTAGCCTCTGTAGCAGCAACATACTCTGCTTCTGTTGTTGAAAGTGCAACAACACTTGGATTTTTGAAACCCAACTGACAGTTGTTCCACCAACAGTGAATACATATCCTGTAGTGCTTCTCCTGTTATCTCTGTCACCCGCCATATCTGCATCAACATATCC
>APFE031289291.1:0-11496 GCA_000404065.3 Pinus taeda
TAGGAAATCATATATGCTACGTGTTACCTGTAAGTATTCTCATTAAAGTTGTTTTATGAAACCTTTCCTTTATTGATTCTTGTGTTCCTTTGCTTTCCTTGTCCTTCCTTTCCTTGTTTGCTTTCCTTGTCCTCTTCGTTCTCCTCTCCTCTTTAAGAATAATTGCAAAAAAATAGAAAATGGTCCCAAACTGATGCTCTGATGTGTTTTTATTATTGATGTGCCTAATTTATTCATTTTCATTAATTTTCCTTGAATTTCCTCCTCAAATGCAACTTGTGACCTTTCACCTCCATTTTATTGTATTTTTCTTTATTTTCATAAACAAAATACCAATAATGGATTTTTACCTTTTCAAAGCCTTCTTCATTGCCTTTGCTAATTTCTCCTTAGCCATACAATTCAATGATGTTTGTGAAAACAATATGTATGTAAAAGCTTAGCAACATACAAACTTAATAGGGAGTGATAGAAGATAGAGCAGAAAGGAAATTGTGCAGAACTAGCGTTTGGAGTAGAATACTGGAGTTGGGTACCATGGAGGGGTGAGAAGGGGGGAGTTCTACTCCCTCCTACAGTCATGTAGCCTCTAATCATTTCAAGAAGCCCATGGAAGTGGAAATCGGGTATACAGAAAGAGGAAATAGTTAAACAATAGAGAAGAAAGGATGGCAGAAATGCAGGAGGAAGTCAAAAGGGAGAAATGTAAAGAAGTAGACAGTAAGAAAGTTGACCCTAGAATTCAAACAAGACAATGTAAACCCAAGGCTTCCATCACACCCCGAGTGGTGTTAAGTGACCTAGCCCTACAAGCGCATACGGAGCACATGTCGAGTTATGCAGTGATTTGCAAATTCATTGGGTTATGGCCTACATAGAAGACCCTACACACATGGATAAAGAACCATTGGAAACCTAAGGGAGATATAGATCTACACCTTGGATCCAAGGGTTTCCTAAGAGTTGTGTTTACAAACCTCAAGGATAAGGATAGGATATTTGAAGGATGACCCTACTTCTATGCGACTACAGGTCTCTATATGAGACCTTGGGTGATGAACTTCGTCCTGGAGCGAGAAACATTTACTTTGGTGCCAGTACAGATAAGAATTTATTCCCTACCTCTAGATTATTGGATGTTTAAATCACTAAAATCCATAGGTGATAAACGATGGCATTTAAAAAAAAATATTAGAGGCCACAGTGCATAGGAAATATACCTCCTTCACCAGAATATGCATGGAAATGGACCTTTCTGGGGCCTTACTAGATGAAAAAATTCGAGAAGTTTTTGATGAAGATCGAGTGGAGGCGGTGGATTATGAGCACATACCCTTTAGATGCTCCAAAATCTATGAACATGAGCACCTCTTCAAAGACTGGCCTTTAAATAAAATGGAGAGAAGTTTCAAAGCAACCTCAGGTAAAGAGACTAAAAGCTTTAACAAAGCTAGAGGCAAAGGAAAATGAGGAAGAAAGAACCCAAAAAAAATATATGAGGAAAAACAACCTAGTCATAATAAGTTCAAGATATTAGAAGAAGAAGAAGAGGAGGATAAAATGAAACAAGTTTTGAAGGACAATCTAGCAAAGAAGGAAAAGGAGGACAACATGGAGGATAGACCTGACAAAAGTCAACAATAGGAGGATCATCCCAGCAGGATGGAACTTGATAGGGACTAAGAAATGACCTCAAGCGAAGTGGGAACAAAGGAACATGAGCTATAGTATGTACTAGAAAGGGAACATCTCGATTTAGAAAAATTCCTGTAGGAAGGAACTACCAAAGGAGTGGACTCACTACCTTAAGAGGAATTTAACAAAGTGCAATAGCTCTTCATCTGGAGAACTCAAGCGAAGTTTTATGGGGTAAAGAGAAACCATGATAGTCAGGATAACGAAGGAATCAAAAATATCGAGGCAATAGAGGGAGAAGCTTCCAAGAACCCAGGAAGAAAAAGAGGAAGAAAAGGACAAAATGAGTTGCTGAATGAATGTGGAAAACTCGTGATAAACTCAAGTAACATGAAAGACCTAACTAGTTACTCATTTACAAATCTTTATTAATAAATCTTACAACATGGAATATTAGAGGTCTAGGAAGTAAAAGGAAACAACGAAATCTCAGCAATAGAATGAAGGAAGAAAAACCAGATTTGGTTTTTATCTAGGAAACAAAATGTTCTATAGACAAAATAAGAGAGATACATAGCAAGTGGCTTATTATGTATGAATATCTAGAAGTTAAATGAGAAAACATAGCAAGTGAAATTCTTACAATGTGGAACCCTCAAAAACTTGGCATCCTAGATGTTCAGAACCATCCATGAACTACTCTTCTATGGTCATCCAACCTTTGGTGGACAAGGAAGTTTATTTGATCACGAATTTCTATGGTCCACAAAAGCTTGGATATAAATTTAAGCTCCTAAGCTCCCTGGGGGATATAAGAGAAATACATATGGGCATCCCATGGATTTTGGGAGGGGATTTTAATATGATCAAATCTCTTTCCGAAAAAAAAAGGAGGGACTAGATAGATAGGCAGAGCTTCCATAGCTTTTTAGAACTTCATTACCAATATGAGGCTAGTAGATATAGAAACCTCCAATGGCCTCTTGACCTAGAACAATAAAAGGGGAGGGGCTGCTTGAGTGGCCTTTAAAATTGATAAATTCGTTATCTTTGAGGACCTTATTCTCTCAGGCCTTGACTTGTCAACCATGATTCTCCCTTTTGGAGGCTCGGATCACTACCCATACAGTTAGAAGCATCCTTTATAGGAACGCCAAGATATAGACCTTCCAGATTTGAAAATATTTGGCTTACCCACCCGAACTTCTACAACAATATTGAAAAATGGTGGAAAAAATATTTGAATGTTTAAGGTACTAAAATGTTCCTTCTGCAACGTAGGCTAAAACACATAAAACTCGGGCTTAAATATTGGAACAAGAATGAGTTTGGAAATATCCTCGAAGTAATAAAACTAGTTGAAGGAAAGCTTCAGGATATTAACTTGGAGCTCATCACTAAGGGATTCACTGGGGAGGGTAAGAAGCAAGTTGATTCGCTTCATCAAGCATGGGAAGGCTTATGTAAGCAAGAGGAATTCTTCTGTAAACAGAAATCTAGAGTTCAATGGTTAAAGGAAGGAGACAGGAATACAAGATTTTTTCACAAATCCACTATGGATCATCGATCTCATAACAAGATTCTAAAACTGAAAGATACGCAAGGAAATCAACTCAATACCCAAAAAGAAATAGAATCTGCTCTCGTTCAACATTTCTAAGGCATAGCAGAGGAGCCCCTCATAGATAGATCAAATTTTATTAATGACTTCACTAAACACATTCCTAGGCTTGTGACAAGAGAAGATAATTATAATCTAAACAAGAGAGTGAATGAACAGGATGTCAGTGAATTCATCAAAGAAATGCAAAATGGGAAAGCTCCTTGCCTGAATGGTTTTAATGTTGAATTTTTCAAAACATGCTAGAACATAGTCAAGCAAGAAATTTTAGAGGTGGTAGAGGACTCAAGGAAAAACAAAACTATTTTGAAAGAGATCAACACCTCTTTCATAGCCTTGATCCCAAAGCAGGAAAATTCTATGACACCAGATAGATTCAGACCCATAGCATTATGCAATGTGGTGTACAAAATTATTTCCAAAATAATTACAAATAGGCTTAAGCCCCTTCCTCTAACGCTAGTGTCAGAGGAGCAAACGAGATATGTGGAAGGTAGACAAATTCTAAATAATATTATTCAAGCTCATGAAGTGATCCACTCTTTGAAGAGTAATAAGCAGCCAGGCATTATCATACAACTTGACCTTGAAAAGGCTTATGACAAGCTTAGTTGGGCTTACATAAGGGAAGTTCTAAAATCTTATGGCTTTGACCATGACTAGATAAGATGTGTAATAGCCCTCGTTTCCAGCTCAAGCTTTTCAATTCTGCTAAATGGCTCACCATCCAAAACCTTCAAGCCTACAAGAGGTCTTAGACAAGGAGATCCACTCCCCCCCTTCCTCTACAAGGAATTTATACAAGACGAGATTTGTGCACTATATTATCTCATAGGCTACAAGCCATACTTTTTAATACTTGTATCCATCTTCTATTTAGAGAAGTAGAGTATAGAAACTTCACCTTCTAGCTACGTTTTCTCCCAAAATAGTTTACTAGGTCATATCTTGTGTCAAACCATGGTTTGTGAGTTTTTATTTCACTATTCTTTATTTTCTGGATAATTTTAATTTTCATGCATACATAATTAATAGGAATTTATAGTTCTCAAACTCTAAAGAGAAATAAAACCCTGATAGTGTAGATTTTGTATTTTCAAATATAGTTTTATCATATATGTTTAACAAAACATCAAGTGGAATATCCACGATAGTTTACAGATCAAAATAGATTTGGCAAATAATCATATAGTAATAAATTAAAGTCTAATGATTGCTAAAATAAGGTTGATGATCTATTTAATTAGTTAAGTATGTTGAAGGGGAGAGACTTGATGCCAAGAAGATGTGTGATGGTTACTAACAACACATCATAAAACTTGATTAGCTAGAAAGGACAAAGGATTTAGTAGATCCATGAGCATCTACTCATAATCAACATCACTTATTTACGAGCATAGTAAGAGGGAAACTTATACCTATTATTTTGTATATGTGTGGGTGCTAACTAAGTGCTAACCAAGTCTCAAGTCACACTAATAAGACTTGTGTGTCATGCAAATAATTGAAAAGTTTATAATGGTGAGGATGCGAGGGAATCAAGGAAGAGGAGATTCATCACAAGGAACACCTCCTTGAAGAACCCCATTATCATCACTAGAGCTAGCTCTCATATTGTGCTCCCTAGAGGTAAATAATGAAATTTTAAGACGGCACCAAACAACTGAAGGGGAATTAGAGCACCTTCCATTAGGGGTGGAAAATATCGAGGGATCGAGGGACTCTAATAGATTATCTCCAACTAAGGAAATTACTAGGGAGCTCCAAAATTTTAACCTCCTAGAATTTGCTCGAAATCATAATTATAATCTAAACAAGCGAGTGAATGAACAGGATGTCAGTGAATTCATCAAAGAAATGCAAAATGGGAAAGCTCCTTGCCTGAATGGTTTTAATGTTGACTTTTTCAAAGCATGCTAGAACATAGTCAAGCAAGAAATTTTGGATGTGGTAGAGGACTCAAGGAAAAACAAAACTATTTTGAAAGCGCTCAACACCTCTTTCATAGCTTTGATCCCAAAGCAGGAAAATGCTATGACACCAGATACATTCAGACCCATAGCATTATGCAATGTGGTGTACAAAATTATTTCCAAAATAATTACAAATAGGCTTAAGCCCCTTCCTCTAACTCTAGTGTCAGAGGAGCAAACAAGATATGTGGAAGGTAGACAAATTCTAAATAATATTATTCAAGCTCATGAAGTGATCCACTCTGTGAAGAGTAATAAGCAGCGAGGCATTATCATACAACTTGACCTTGAAAAGGCTTATGACAAGCTTAGTTGGGCTTACATCAGGGAAGTTCTAAAATCTTATGGCTTTGACCATAACGAGGGATCGAGGGACTCTAATAAATTATCTCCAACTAAGGAAATTACTAGGGAGCTCCAAAATATTAACCTCCTAGAATTTGCTCGAAATCATACCAATGAACAAGTTGAAGCATAGTGAGAGGGAATGACAAGATGTTTCACACTAAGAGCATATACATAGAGACATTCCAACTTAATAATGCTTATATTGATTCATATTATAATTAATAAAAAATTTAGTATGACTTTAAAATTCTTAATTATAAAAAGTATTTCAATTAGGTTACTAAATGTAAGTAGATTCAACTAATTTTTATATATTATAAACTCTTTATTTAGAAGAATACTAACCATGTGTATATTACATTAAAGGAATTTTAAATAATGATAATTCATATTAATAACCATGATATTTTATAATGAAGAATATTTTCATATTTAAAAATATGAAATTTATAAATAATATTGTCAAAGATGAGCATAAATTTTATGCTCTTAATGTTTGGAAAAATTCATATATATATGTGTGTGTGTGTGTGTGTGTGTTAAGTTAGAGATTTCAACATGATTGATCTCTGGCTTGAGAAACCACTACCTAGAATCATTTAAATCATCAATATCACAAAAAATTGCACAATAGATTTTTGTCTAAAATTACTAAAGTTCACAAAAGTCCACATCAAACTATACATCAAAACCAAATAAATTACATAAATATATAGTTATTTTAATTATATAAATTCCTATAAAAATGTATTTTATAAAAATAGAATATTCTAATTCTAATTCAATATAAATTAGAAAAGTAATTTATATTATAATTAGCAAAATATTTAAGGTTGTTAAGTATTATATTCAATATGAACTGATTTGAGCAAAGCAATGCTAGATTCAATTTAAGATTAGGATAGGGTTATTTGTAGACCCTCCTTTTGTTTCTCTCGTGTTTTCATTGATTTTATTTCAATGTTATTTGCTTTTAATCCAAATTTATGTACTAATAATTTTTTGTGGTTAAAAAATTATATTTATTTGATTTTTTATTTAACATCAGATTTTTAATATTTTATATTTATATTATTGAAATATTAATTTAGGATGTAGAGATCAATTTCTTCTCTCTTCTATGGGCTAGCCTTAGGGTTAAGGGTGTGCTTTTATTATGGAGGATAGTAGTAGTAATCATTTTTTTTTGAATTTTTTTATTTTTTAATTTGGAAAAAATTGAATTGAAATCATGAATTGTATTATTTAAATTTTGTTTTTTTTTTTTTTACATATAGATTTGGTATTGTAAAAAACTTTGAAGCACTTAAATTGTGCAAAATTACCTATCAAACTTGTGATTTAAAAAAAATCCTGTCAAATTTAAAAAAAAATAAATAAAAAAACTCACCCAAAAATCTTCTAAATATTTTCACTCAAAACAATTCTATCCACCATCCAGTAAAATCATCCATTCATCATAGGCATAGTCGTATAAAGGTAATTTGTGTAACCAAGCTTGACAGCAGATGTTGTTCTCGGGCTGATCTATTGTTTGTCCTCATGCTACTACTTTTCAATGGCGGTAATGCTATACTGCGGGCTAACTCACTGAATGGGAAAGGTGGAAATGGGTGAATAGAAAAGAAAAGCAACAACAAAGCCAAAAAACCGTGGGTGAACATAAATCGGGAATGGTGATGCGTCTAGAAGGATAAGGTTAATGATAAACCTTTTGACATCGATAACTTATAAAATTTTAAAAGTGGTTTACAAGTGGAGAGTTGGAATTGTAAAATTAAACCTTTTGACATCGATAACGTATAAAATTTTAAAAGTGGTTTACAAGTGGAGAGTTGGAATTGTATGTGATTAATAGATTCACTATTAGTTTTATATATGAGAGCGCCAGGTTAATTATTAAAATGTATACCATCTCTTATATATGGCCCCAACGGTTTAGTCAAGACAGGCGGCCACGGAGCTAGAATGACTCGTCCACTTCGGCCAATAATCCATAGACAGATGTTATCCATAATCCTTCGTGCATTTCGGCCCATAACCCACAGAGAGATGTTATTCATAATTCTACCCATACACAGCCATCTCCGCGAGGCCTATAAATGGAGGCTGCATTGGTGGTTATATCATTCATTCCAGCCAGCATTTAATTTCTCATTGTAGAGCTTATATATACCATTCGGGATGAGGTATTCATTTGGCTTTACATTGGCAGTAATGGTAGTAGCCCTGGTGGTGGGCAGTGCTGTAGGCACGCCCACGACAAACTTGGTATCATCTGCATGTAACGGGCAGAAGATCCCAAGCGGAAGTTCCTTTTATAGTACTCTCGGATCCCTCCTGGTAGATCTAGAGGGAAACACTGCCTTCAGCGGTTACGACTATAAAGCATCGCGAGCAGGTTCACCCACCGCCTATGGGCGTGGGGTTTGCAAACAGGGAATCTCTCAGTCTGATTGCACTGCCTGCCTTAAAAACCTTGGGGGCAGCATCTGGAACATTTGCGGGTACGCCATCGGTGCTCGAGTTCAGCTAGGTGACTGTTTCATCCGCTACGAGCAGTACAGCTTCTAATTTAGTTATATATTCAACGTCTGCCCAACTGCACAATAGGCATCTAATATGTCATATATATATATATATGCTTATGTGTCAATAAAGCGTCTCACATGATTCTCCGAGCAAGAGAATCTGATGTTGTGCTATTCTCACCGGTCACTATAATAAAACGCAGGAAGTCTTTCCGGCGGGTTTTTCCAGTCAAAATCCGGCAGCAATTTATTAGAATCGCAAGTTTGATAGCTAGTTTCTGTACAATCAAAGGGTCCCAGGGTTTTTAAGGATGTTGAATCCAAATATGCAGTTAAAAACCCATTTTAACTGCTAAAAATCAAGATTTACCTCAATTTCTTCCGCCCGATTCCGTCACCGGAATCTCCAAAAAGTCGCATTATAGACAACTCCAAATAAAACTGTCGTGCAGTTTCGTATTTTACTTTCCGTTCGGGTGTCGCGGTTTTTGTTTTCAACGTATTAAAAAGTTTAGTTAAAACTATGTACCATGAACAGTTACGTTCACATCGAATTATTCATTCACTGAAATGTTATAGTCCACTGGACTTTACTTACTGGATGAACGGTCGATGGGCCCGAAATGTACGACTCAGTCTAGCCGTCTCCGTTGCCCCTATCATTAGTGCTACTGTAGTGGGCGCAAATTGCAATCCATGTGGGTCACATAGAACAAATATTCAAATCGACACACCTTTAAGATAAGAAAAATAACACCGTTTGAGTGATTGTGCATAAATCTAATGATAAGAAGAGTTAATAAATGCGGACCAGTCATGCGTTAGAGTGAGTCTAGGCCTATCTCCATGATAGATCTCGAGCCAACGTTCGACCTGAGATTCCAAACAACCAATTCTTAGTATCAAGGAGACTGCGCCATGATAATCAAAGATAAGAAGGGTTTCAAGCACCAACATGTAGCCGGCTAATGAGATCCATGTTCTATAGATAGTTATCCATGATGATTTGATTCCAGAGGCCACCATTGCTAATTGCTGGCCAATATTGTTTTTAGAAGCAATGCCAAGTTGAAAGACGGAGTGTCTTTAAGGCCCTAGCAACCATGATTAACGTGTAGGTTAAACATCTAGTAACTTATGAGATCAAATTTGCAATATGTAGTAAATCTGAAATTAGATAGTTTTGGAATAAGATATTTGTAAGGATATATTTTATATAAAATAAATGAGAAATAATTAGCAAATAAAATATTTTTATTATCTTGTTGTTCAAAATGAAAGAGATGGCATACTCTTGCCCCCCACACATATATAACCATATTTGTTTAAAGATGGATCTATTAATCACATAGAATTACAACTCTCCACTTATAAATAATTTATAATATTCTAGATTTTTCATATCAAAAGGTTTTCATCATCTCACATATGGTAGATCCAATAACATATCCATACTATAAATATAAAATATAAAAAATATATGCTAAAAAAAAAATAAAATAAAATATAATCTTTTAACTGCAAAAACGTATTGGTCCATAAACTTTAAAATGTTCTTTGCTTTAAAAAACAAGTAACATTGCAATAAAATTAATAAGAACACGAGAAAAATAAAAAGATTATCTACCAATAACCATATACTAGGCTTAAATTGAATCACATTTAAGGTAATACTTCTTCCCTTAAATTAGCTCACATTGAATATAATTACGTTGTAAGGCATTTGCCTCTGGGAATAACTTTCTTACATGCCACTGTGTACTATCCTGAATCGTTGGTATGATGCGTTAGACGATTAAAAAAATTTCATTCATTGGATCATTATAGGCAATAATTGTTGTGTTGGAGGTTGGTTAGAGGAAAGACTCAACTGTAAGTTCTCTACAATAAAGACTCATGCCACTCTGAATTTGGAGAGATACTCTCTATTTTGAGAGGCGGTAAAAAGGCGAGAAGGGATTATAGGCTGGGGTAATTGTTGCGCTGGAGGTTACAGGAAACACAACTAGAAGTTCGTACAACTCATGCCACTCTGTATCCTGATAAACCATAAATCGTAAAAAGGCGAGAAGGGACGCTACCTCTGGCTTTCTTATGCATTGTGGAGTTTCCCATCATAAATGCTTTTGTAGCTATGGTTTTCCTAGGGATGGCTATCTTCTTGTTCCCCTGATTCGGAATTTTCTGAACCCTTTCATTTCCAATGGTGGCGGTGTAGATGCTATTATTGCACCTATCTCTTGGTTCATTGCCCATTCTCCTGTGTTGTATAGATTCGAGGAGTGGGTAGCTCCAGTGGTTGTGGTCAAATTAGTCTGCGTGGCCTGTAAACAGAAAGAGGTAAACCATCTCTCATATGTAGTGAAAGTGAGAGAGCTCTGGTTTCACACCATTCTCTTTTGGAGTTTAATGTTTTCTCTTTACATGAAGAAAATTACTCTGTATTTGCAGTTGTGCTTGTGGCTGGAATGAATCTAAAGCTTCTGGTTGACGATTTGTCAGAGGAATTATTGAGTGAGTATTAATCCGTCATGGGTTACACTACTGTGTCTTATACTACTATGGTGAATTGCCACAACCACCAAATCTGCCCAGAGCGTATGAAAGCAAGCGGCCTGGATTTGGTCAAATAAGGGTGCCCGGGGCTTGAACAATTGGCCACTGTAGACAGGATGTGTGATGTTATTATTATTGTGATTTTCCGATGAGTAGTCGTGGATGTCAATTCACTGTCACAAGCACTAAAAAATTATCTCTTGATTCTCTTGTTTTTTCTGTAACTTTCACCAACAAGAACATTCCTCAAAGTGCCTCTTTTGGTCCAGTAGCGTTTGGATGTCTCACAGAAATAGCGAATTTGTGATAGATTGTAGATGTAGTAACAAAACTTGGTATTTGTAGATTCACATTCTAGGTATTTCAATGCAGTGGCCATCGTTGCATTGAGCAGCCAGAATCCAAGAACTCAGCAAGTTGCGACAGCCTTATTCGAAGCAGCCTCCTCCATATCTATATAAATAAATAAAAGGTCAACATTTCAAATCTGACACTGTGTTTGATATGCATGAATAACAACATGTTAATTGGGAAGTGGTATGGGTGTTTGCTTAGACGGTTTGTATCATTTGGAAATAAAAGGTCAGAATTTCAAATCTAACACTGCATTTGATATACACGAATGACAACATGTTTGGGAAGTGGTATGGGTGTTTGTTTAGATGGTTTGTATCATTTTTCAATAGTTCGAACAGAAAAAGATGAATAATCAACATCCATCATTGTCACCCAGAAAACATCATCCTTTATAAAAATTGAGTGTCAAAACTACAACAAGGACTTTGGTACATTACATAGATTATTAAATTAAGGAATTATATTGATAAAAACA
>APFE031289293.1:0-10869 GCA_000404065.3 Pinus taeda
CAGACTAGCTAAATAGCCAGCGTGCTCAGAAGTCGAAACGACTAGCTCAAAATGCACATAACTGAATGATCCAAAATAAGGGGGCTCCTCTCTATTTTATAGCCTCTGCCTCTCACAATCCCTAGGCTCACCTTCTCCTGCGTGATTTCCCTCTTGCCATGTGTTCTTCCCTCCTACGCAGTCCCTCCATGTGTCTGCGTGGGCCCCATTTTTGCGTCCCCCTTTGGCCCCCTTGGCTCCTCCTTAAGTCACAACGTTGTGCTACTAGGAAGTGACTTTTTATTCTTAAAGTGAGTTATGTTCCCCGTCCTCACTTTTTTATTTATAACTAACTATAGAAGGCAAAAATTGGGCAAAATCAAATATTCCAATTAGCCATGGCTAATTAGGAATATTACACACCGACCTATGGTCGACAGAGTTTTCTTTTAGCCTAATCCCAAAGCCGGAATGGATTTTGTCATTAGAATCTTAGGGGAATCCTAGTGTGCTAGGTCGATTCTATGTAAAAGTAATCCTAACTATTTGGTTAGGTTTTTACAAATTTCTTGATCTGCTAGATTATATTTGTGTCACAGTACTGGGTGGTCTATGAGGGTCTATGTCAAATGGGTTTTCCCCCTTGAGATGTAAAATTGTAAAAGTCATAATGTAAAGTGTCTTAAAGGTTAGAAAATGTTTTATCCCCTCATAAGTCCTAGGTCCTAGATGTTTTTTCCAAAGGCTAAGTTCGAGAGTCCAATGAAAATAATTAAAAAATAAATAATAAAATAATAATAAGTCAAAGTTTTGAGAAAATAAATGCAAGATTTTAAATTTAAATATATTAAAATGCATTTAAAATTTCGACGGATGAGATTAAAAGAGATTTTAATCGTCATCGACGGTCGAGATCGCTTTGACATGGATCACTCGAACTAGCCGTTGGGAAATTTTCCTTTAAATAGGGTGTCAGGGGTCATTTGAGATCATTCGATCTTAAGGTCGTGTGCTAAAGAAAGCTCACTTGTAGTCATTTTTCTTGTGCAATAAAGAAAGACTTTGGGGTTGAAATCTTGCTGGTGTTACTCCTTTGGAATTGCTGTAAGATGTTTTATTTTTCTGCATAAATTTATTTTCAATCATTGATGATAGCTTGATGAAGAGTGATTTTAAACACAGGTATCTTGTTTAGTCGCTAGGGTTTGAATGGTAGTTAAATTTCTGAATATGATGGCAGGTATCTCCATTAGATCTGGATTTTAGTATCATTTTCTCCCTTTGTTAATGGTTGAATTAAGTTGTGCAAGAAATTCTTTTTTTGAGATTATTGGACATTCGGGGAAGTTCTCGGCTAAACCAGCCAACTCCCGGATTGCATTTTCTGAAGAGCCCAGCCAGTTTCTATCTCGGGCTTATCATTAGAATTTCTGTTGTGGATGCATGAAGGGTTTTTTGAAGCACCTCATCTTAAATTTCAAATTCTAAAAATACATGTGGCATATTGACAAATTTGGCTATTTAGAGCCTTTAAACTGTGAATATTGTAATTATTTAGCTGGTTTTTGGGTTTTTTTTAGTTTTGTTTCTTGTGCATTTTATTTTTGAGTGTTCGGTTTTTGTTATTGCCGGTTGGAGGTTAGAAGAAAGCATTTTGTCCGAAGCCAGATCTAGGCCCTAGAGGGTAAGATCTAACCTCAGAGTCGGCTCTTGCGGGGATGTTTTCAAGATCTGGAAAATTTTATGGTTCTTTCATTTGATAATCTGAAGCAGTGGATTTAAAAAATTCTAAATCAAGTTTTCTGGAAAAGGTTTCTAAAGAAATTTGAGGTTTTCAAAGCCATTTGTCTATCGTTTGGGATTTCTTTTTCCAGGAAATTTTTCGAATTTTTTTTGGGTATGCGTTGCCCTGGGTGTGCAACAAACCCTCAGTCTTCACGCTGCCATCAATCTTCACATTGCCAGTTCTGCATTCTTTGCTCCACGCATATCCGCAACTCCATTTGCTTTTTACAGAGACCATCCCATGTTGTTGCGTTTCTCTTCACTGCCGGTTCATCTCCATGCGGCATGCTCCTCAAACCCCCTCCTCAGCAAAAATGCCATCTCCATGCATTTAAAGCCTCACGCAGTCGCTCCTTCTGCGTCGATCCAGCAACTCACATTCTCATCCGTCGTTGGTTTCTCTCCACGCAGACCACCAATCCGCTGCTCCACGTTGCTGTCACTTCCATTTTCATGCTGCCAGAAATTCGTACGCCATCCGCCCTTTAAAACCCACGCCTCTCCTAAAACCCTCATGCTGTGGCACGCAGTCTCATCCATGCGATTTCCTTGCTCCGTTCAGCTTCCATTTCACTCAAAACGCTGCTGCACCCTCACACACTGCTCCAGCTCCCTACGTTTGCATCCATCTCCATTTCTCTAACAAACCTCCCTGCCTTAAATCCTTGCTGCCAGCTCCAAACCTTCCTTCTACCTGCGTATCCTTCAACGCAGCCACCTTCAGCCTCCTATCTCTCCTCCGTCCATGCTCCTCGCTACGTCTTCTGCTATCCAAGCTCGCAAATCCTCCTCACTGCGTTCACCTCCGTCGAGTCTTCCCTTGCTGCCGTCGAAAACCCGTCAACCGTATACCTGCAATCGCATTCCCTCTTCCGAATTTTTTTTTAGGATTTAGGATTAATAACATTGGCATTTGATTTTTTTTTAAGTTAGCGTATTTTTTTTTGTTATATGTTTCATATGATTAAGAGTTAGATTTTAATTTTATATTTAGACTTTATTTTTTTTGTATATATAATATATATATAGATTAAGTGTTAGCTTTTATTTCGATTTCTCTTTTCATTTCTTTAGTTTAGAATTAGTTTAGTTTAGCTTCATATTCATAAAATCAAAAATAAAATAAATAAAAAGGGGTATAAAAGTTTCTTTTTTTAAGTTTTAGATATGAGTTTTTTTTAGAATTTAGATTTATAAATTTTCCTTTTTTATGTATATATGATAAGGTGGTAAAATTTAGATTTAGATTTTTGTCTTTTTTAACTTAAAAAAATGAAAAAATAAAAATAAAAATAAAATCTAGTTTTTTTTTTAAATTTTCAAAATTAAAAATCTAAAAGTTAGACTTTTATTTAGATTTAGATTTATTTTTTATAAAAAATAAAAAAAAATATTTTAAAATTAATTTTTTTTAAAAGAGACTAATTAAAAATTGGAAATTCCTTTTAAAGTCTTTTTTTGTGGTATAGTTAAATGTGCTTAAATGTTTATATCTGGAGATTAACTATTTGAAACTGGTTAGTATTTAAATTTTGTGGTTGCTTAAAGTATTTGATCTTTTGAAATTTAATTGCTAGAACATTGCGCATCTATTGAATATTTTGCATCTGGTGAAATTAGTCATTGCTTGGATTATATTATGCTCGTTACATGTTTGATATTTTGTAAATATTTTCAAGCAATCGTTAAATTACTTCATAAGCAGCAGCAGTTAATTAATTACTTGGTTTTCATTAACTCCATAAGGCACTGGTCTTGACTTTTAAGCATTTAAAAGTCTAATCAAATTCTAACATCGATCAAGTGCTTGTTTCCCCCTGTTGTGTCTCCCAAGCCAGCTGGTTCCCAATTGGTCTTCCTTTTTCCCATAGGATCTACCCCCCTTAGCCAGATTCAGGGAGACAGCTTAAATGGAGGGATCGGGGATCAAGGTGACAACCCCCGGTCTGAGCGTTGTCACGCTGCCTGGGCAATCTGTGCGACAACAGGACTTCTTTTTTTCAACGTCTGCCACTTCCTCGGTGATATGAGCTTCTTCTCTTCCTCTTTTGTTATTGTCCTTCTTGATCTTAGGACAATCTCTTTTGTAGTGTGTATATTATTGACACCCATAGCATTGAATCTTAGACATGTCCCTTTTCTTTTTTCCGAGAACCAAACTTTCCAAATTTTTCCTTTCTTGTTATTGAAGCATAAGCTTGATTTTGCTCACATGTTCCCACATCAGATTTGGCCTTTAATCTAGTTTCTTCAATCTTGCACAGTGACCATAGATCTTGGAATGGAGTAGCTTCTTTCTTCCCATAAATGCTTGAAGTAAAGTTAGCCCACTCCTCTGGTAGTGCATTTAGTACAACTATAGTCATTTCTCTATCAAACATGACTTTTCCCAGATCTTGTAGTTGATCCTAGATATAAGATACATAAAATATGAGGCTATTCCATCTTCCCTTGACATCTTCATTTTATAGAGTTCTTTCCTTGATGAGATGACTTCTCCAGCAGTGCTTACGGATTACAACTCTACCAGTTTGTCATAGATTTCTTTTGAAGTTTCGAGTTTACATACATATGGGATGAAGGGATCTTTGATAGATTCTATGAGAATCCTTTGAGCCCTAACTTCCCCTTTCACATATTTTGCAAGAGCTTGAGCAACTTCCTTTCTTGGTTTAGTGATAGATCCTTTGACATGTTCCATAACCTCATTTTCAATGAGATTTAGATTTGTCCTTTTCTTCCATGCAAGATAGTTTGAAGCCCCAACCAATTTGTTGCTTTCCTTGAAAAAAGACATTTTGACAGATTCAGATGTGAACATAAATATACTTACTTGATAGGATGCTCCTTCTTCTTGCCGCTTCCTTGATGTTGATGATGATATAGAGGATAGAAAACTTCTCCTTGATGAAGGTAGTTTTCTTCAAGAATGATCCTTGATCCCACAGAGAGTGAGTTGACACCACCTTTTGATCTAGCTTCCTTTGGATGAATAGTCTTCAAAACACTTTAACTTGATTTGTAGATTTCTTCAACTTGAGTAGATGTAAGGTTTTGGCCTTCTTTTCTTGATGATGATTCCAATACTTCTTTGTAGACTTCTTTGATCTAGGGTTATGATGCTTCCTTTGACTTCAAGATGATCTTCGATTTGATGCCTTCCTTGAGATTTGATCCTTGAGTGTCCCTTGATAAGATGCCCTTCCTTGACTTAGTCACCTTAGCTCTGATACCATGTTGAAAAATCTAGGGCATAGAAATTAAGTGATTTCTCTTTGATTAATCACAGCTTGTGAATGCTTTTTACTTTCTTAGATTAGGATCTTCCTTTACTTAGATTATTAGTGTTCTTTTTCATCAAACAACTACCAATGCATAAACCATAAAGAGACAAGAGACACAGAATATAGGCTATCAACCAGGGCCAAAACCTCTCCTTCTTGAGAGGAAAACCGGAACAAATTCTTCTTCTTATAGAGATTCAAATTGACAAATACCAAGACCAAGACTCTTGACCTATTTGCCACTCCAAGACCAAGACACAGGTTCCGTTGATGAGATCCTTAGTCAACGATAGTCAACCTTCTGCTCCTTCCTTCCTCTCAGCTCTTCTTCAACTTCGGCTTCAGAGTTTCGGCCTCCTTGAATTAGGTCTGCAATTGTTGACCCTAATTCAGAAACCCTAATTCATTCATAAGACCTTCCCTTTATGACTTGATTCCCTTCGCTTTAGAAGGAGTTCCTTTCCCTGGTAACTCAGCTAGAGATACACTGTTGTCTTCTCTTGATTTGTCCTCAAATTTGACTGATAGACTTCGGCTTCTTTCTGTGGTTTGGACAACAGAGATTCCTTGCATGTATGGATAACTTCAGCCCTCAAAACAGACCTAAAACAATGCTAGGTACTTCGATCTTTCTTCCCTTTTTTTCGCTGACCATAAGACTCCCTTTGGCTGATCTTCGCATTACTTGCTGGCTTCAGAACTTGACCGAAATTTCTACTCTGAAATGTGGACGTGCTGCCCTATTTATAGTTGTTGTAGCCTCATAATAAGCCAACTTGAGAGAGGGTGAGCCGACATGTCCTTTAGTGAAGATCTTTTATTCCATTTTGAAGCCGACTTGAAGAAGATACTTTTGCTTGGTCTTGGAGGGCTTTCTAACTTATTTAAGGACTTATATAAATATGTATCATGCCCAAGAAGGGTCCTTCATACATGACACAGACTCAAATTGACTTTTATTACTAGATAACGAATCCCAAAGGCTCACAATGGGAGCCATCACTAAAATAAAATTCCTTGCTCATGAAACCCATGAAACAAGCATTACAATAATAATTTTATTTTTTCTTCTTTTCATCAATTACATAATATCACAATTACACATCATTATGAAGGCCGAACCTAGTTACACTTTTCAACAGTTTATTCTTGAAAGAATGCTGTGAATAAATATGGAATAGTATTTTTCATAGATTGCAAGTTCAAATAAGCCTTTGTTGTGAAGACAGTGCATATCTATTGATGAATTGCATTCAGGTTGTTACCTTTGTATATGGTCAAGATACTTTGATGCATGACTGCTGATCTTTTTTTCAATTTTGTAGGTGTGTTGTGATAGAAGATAGTGCAATTGGCCTTGCGGCAGCCAAAGCAGCAGGGATGAAGTGCATAGTGACCAAAAGTGGGTAAGTGAATATTTCTTCCACTAATCATGACTAAGTTTAAATTAAATAATTGGTGAAATAACTGTCTTCATCGTTGCCCTCTTTAGGGATTTTCAGTCAAAACTTTAGGTATACTGCAGTGCTCCTATATCCAAAATAGAACTACTAGACTACAACTTTTGATATAAGAAAAATAGAAACCTGCGAATAACATAAATAAAGAGCCAAATAGTGGGGACACATGCCTAGCTGTGCAGGTGATGATTCTAGAATAGAAGCGTTTCAAATTTCATAAGATTTTTGGAAGTTTTACCAGCCAACTTTTCAGAAAATAATTGCAGATCTAAAATGGCTTTAAAAATTTAAATGATCACAAAAAATATTTGGCCTTGTGGACAAAATCTAAGTTTACAAAGAAATTGAAGTTTGAAAATCTGTTATATTTGATATGTTACAACTTCAGGATTATACAGTTTCTCACAATTGCATATGCATAGTTTTAAATTGACATATTATATGCTTGATTTGGGTCTTGTTAGCACCTGAAATTACACCTTGTAATCTTCATACTAATCTTGGTGCCAACTTTGACATTTACCCTTATGTCCATTAGTTGGTAGTTGTTAGAGTTATATGGACAATTCATCAGTTCACTCAGCTTTGTCAGTTGAAGATCCTGTGTACTTGTATTCATGGTGATTTTCAATTTACTATTTTGAGGAAGATGCTTGCACACTTTTCATGCCAAATCTAGTTTTACAAACTTGATATGGGTGCATGACAGGGTATATGGGGTTTTTTACAAGTGCATGTGGAGTTTGTTGTCAGTTTGTAGGCATGCATGTTATTTTGGTAATGTAATATCATTTTTTTTGGTTTCCCTTATGATGCAATTAAGATGGATTTTGTAATGTTTCTATTGACCCTGCCGCCTACACCAACTTACAAGTCAGTGAGAAAAGCCTTCAACCCCACATGGTGTGGTTGGTGGCAGGGAACTCAGAGAAGGGGCTGTCACACTAAACCCTTCTCTCTTTGTTTAAGCTATCTCCTAAGTTAGTTGGGGGGGTGGTCCCTAATGAAAAGTTAAGTTAAAAAGAGATGTGAGTTTCTAGGAGAATTGTTAGAGTTAAATAGATTATTTCTTTAAGATTTATAAGCAAAAACTAATATGAGAAATAACCATCATAAGATAAGCATGAAATACATAAACAACCAGTGCCTTCCAAGTATTTTCTCTTTAAGAAATGAAATTGTATTTTGCTTAAAATAAAAGTAGAATGCTTCAAAAATTGAAAGCAAAGCAATCCTAAAATGGAGACAAAGATGACATGAAATAGTCAAAATGATAATCTACAATTAGTGTACAAGAACTAGATCAAGACATGCAAGTAGAACTCCATACTTTTCTAGTTAAAACAATGCTCTAGGAAGCAAATAAAATCCTTGAAAGCACAAGATATTGATCAAGAAAAATATTTAATTTAAATTTATGTGATCTTAATAGGCTAAAGAAAAGGAAACTCCCTCTTTCAAAATCGTTTGATGAAATCCTTGAGGCAAACCGATTGGGTCCTTCTATTCTTGATCTTGGGAGTTATTTCGTCTATTGGAGAGCTACCCCACACCCAAGTAAATACTTGAACCATATCTAAAGATCTCTACACACATGGAAAAAGATGTCAGTAATCATAAGGGATTAGATTATACAATGGAGGAGAAGGCTAGAGATTTCACCAAAAATCTTTTAGTGATCCTCTTCCTAGAGTATTTCTCTAACCCAAAAACCATACAAGATAGCTTGCATATGTTAATCCAAACAAATGGAAAAATGATAACTAGCATAATCCAACATACATGTAGAATGTAAAGCACAACAATTGAAATAACCTCACCTCATGAAATGGAAGGAGAACACCAACACAATGGTACCCCAAAGTCTCTTTTATTATATGAAAGATGAATACAAAACCCAGCAAAGTCTCTGCAAGCCCAACAGCTCGTTTTATATGACACAATTGAGATCTCAAAACTCATTTAAATAAGAAAATGGGAGATGATCCCAAGGAAAATTCCAATGACAAGTGGAGATGGATTGACAATCCCAATGTAGAAAATCAAATCACAAGTGGCAAGATCACTGGTTGTTGGTGGCAACCTTGACTCCTTGACTATCCATCAAATATCTTCAAATTTGTTGTGTGTATTCCTTGTGAGGATCAGCGTACTTCTAACTGTTGGTGCATATTCCTTTAATTGCTGGCAAGTGTAGATGATCACAGGTGATAGGGGAGAAAACTCCCATCAAATTCTCCACAACAAAATTTATGTATGTGACACCTATCACAAGTGCCAATGCTGCTCCAACAAACTGTTGTGCGCAAATGCTGTAGCGTTGATCTTTGACTGCCAACGTGCACCTAATTTGCCCATATGTGGACCTGTCTCCTTGATTGGCAACATAAATATGTAATATTCCTAATTAGCCATGGCTAATTGGAATATTTGATTTTGCCCAATTTTTGCCTTCAGTAGTTATTTATAAATAAAAAAGTGAGGATGGGGGACATAACTCACTTTAAGAATAAAAAGTCACTTCCTAGTAGCACAACATTGTGACTTAAGGAGGAGCCAAGGGGGCCAAAGGGGGATGCAAAAATGGGGCCCACGCAGACACATGGAGGGACTGTGCAGGAGGGAAGAACACATGGCAAGAGGGGAATCACGCAGGAGAAGGTGAGCCTAGGGATTGTGAGAGGCAGAGGCTATAAGATAGAGAGGAGCCCCCTCATTTTGCATCATTGAGTTATGTGCATTTTGAGCTAGTCGTTTCGACTTCTGAGCACGCTGGCTATTTAACTAGTCTATAGCACTGTTTAGTGCACTGAGTGTCTCCGTTCGGAGATCTCACGCTTAGCCCCGGGGGACTTCGAGTGCCTGCTCCGGCAAGGTATTTCCATCGGTATTTCAGCAGTAGTTTTATCAGCAACAATTTCATCAGCATTTTGGAGGACTGTGCAGCACTTGGAGAGGGACGCAGTTCTTTTTGGTTATAGTGCTGGATTGGGGTTTTGCAGGTGGAGTTATGCTGGGAGATTGAGAAGGGGTCCAAATTTTGTCTCATTGGAGGATTTTTGGCAGGGTTTCAAGCAGTGTTTTAGGCAGAGTTGAGAGGGGTTTCCTTCAATGGCAGCGCAGGGCATTGAGGAACTGCGCAGAACCCCAAGAGGGTATTTTTCGGGGGTCGGCCATTCCAGGAAAGATTTCTGGGTTTTTCTGGGTTTCTTGAGTAGAACACGAATCCAGAGTTTTAGCTTCTTCCGAAGAGGGGAGCAGCCCCAAATCACCATTTGTTTTCTAGCAGCATCAGCAACATCCAAGCAGAGAGGTCATTCTTGTCATTCTGAGAGTATTTCTTCACTTGCCTTGTGCAAGTCGAGGTGCCATTTGTCTAATCACCTCTTGTACTCATCTTATTGATCAGTATAATAAAATGACTTAGCATTTCTCGCTGCATTTCTTGTGTATCTGCTTATATTTCCGGTTTACATTATTATATGTTGTTCCACTGTTATTTTATCACTTCTAGGTTATTATATCATTTGCACATATTTGGTTGGAGTTTGTTGGGGTTTGAGGAATATTTCGGGTTAGAATATAAGTGGTATCAGAGCATAGATCTGGCTCAGCCTGTGGGAGCTAGCAATCAGACAACCAGGGGAAAACCCATATTTGTTACAGAGGTAGGAGGTACAGAGACACTGGACGTAGGTTGGAGAATACCTACGGGGAGGGAGACTGTGTTCCTGTGGTGGACGCAGAACAGGAGGAGACTGTGGTAGACACAGAACAGACAGAGCCAGTAGTGAATGCAAAACAGATGGCCGATGAGGACGAGAAGAGATTTGCGGATATGCTCCTCAAATCAGTGCAGGATCTGTCGAGGCAAATTGAGGTGATGGGGCAGAGATTCACGGCAGTTTAGGCCAGACAGCATGAGAGCCCACGAGTTTTTCAGATTGGTGAGGGATCAGGTGCATCCCATCACTTTCCAGAGCAGCGTGATACTACGCAGCAGGTGGCCTCACATGCCCCTACACGCTCTACCATGCCCACTTTCTTAGGAGCAGACACGGAGGCCGTAGCCTAGCAGGAGGCAGAGCCCGGACATATGGGCGATTATTTTGCAGAGTACCAAGCCTATGGTAGGAGTTTAGGGAAGCCTCTCATTCAGAGATTTTGTTCAGCTCCAGCAGGATAGCAGACCCCGCGACCATCACAGAGGGTACCGCCATTACCATGATGGTGACACCCACCGTGCAGCGAGTACATTCCGCTTGCTTACGTTTGATGGCTCACCAAACAGTTCGGCAAAGTCTTGGGTGGAGAAGCTGGACATTTATTTCCAGCTTAACCAGATGTTAGAGGCAGAGGCC
>APFE031289300.1:5107-28062 GCA_000404065.3 Pinus taeda
CCAAAAATAACACTTAGAGTAAATTCCAAGTTCTTCCCTGTATAAAGCTAGATTAAAGTCTTTGATTTACAATAATATATTCATTAAACATTGAACCAGACATATACTACAATTTCAACTGGGTAGGGAGAATAACCCTACTCATGACCACCCATTTTTTTTTAATTATATTTATACTATAAAAATGTTCCCATATAGTAAAATTGTTTAGCAAAATTATTATGAATGTGTAGACGACTTGAATTTGACATTTTAGATTTAAATGTTTTTTCAAAAGATATTTCTAAAACTCAGTGCAAGTATATACCTAGACAAAGACTCGTGATAATTTATAAACTTTTTATAAACTTTAAAAGACATGAAATGTTACTATATATAGTTAAGTGATCCATGAACTTTTTTATTGTTTGCAGAATTATGATTTACAAGGTCGATCTCCATATTTTACTGCATTGTTTTGTCCTCTTCGTCCTTAAATAACCTAATGAATAGTCTAACCATGGTTTTGTGCTTAAACAACTTAATGAATAGTCTAACCATGGAATAGACCAAGCTAAGGGGTTCAAATGGATTTCAACTTATGATCTATTGATATTTTATTAGAAATTATAATTATTATATATATATTATAATATGATAGATTAGAATATAAATTAATATATTAATAAAAATAAATAAAATTAAAATTAAAATAAGAATAATAATAATAATGAAATATTTTTTTTTTTTTCCATGGTGTTTAATTCATATTAATGAAAATTAATTGTGTATTGATCAGCTATTTATAATTGATGGAGATTATCAAAGAGAACTATATAATTGATTTTTAGTTGAAATCTAATGTTTCAGGTGTTATTCCATTGAGAAAAAACCTAGTATCTGTTTAAAGAATTTAAAATACCCAATAAAAAATTAAACAATTATTATATTAACGCTTAAGTTTGAATTTACTAAATTTACTACTAAAAATTAAATAATATAATCTGCATTAAAAATTAATAATCAAACCATATTTAATAATTAAAATAATAATAAATAAAAAAATTTTAAAAAATTCAAATAAAAATAATTTCATATTAACGAAAACTTCTTCTTATATTAATATATCATTATTATTATCTTGCTTATAAATATCTAAAACCAATTTTTTTTAATTATATTAATAAAATTTAACTAACAATTATTTTTGATAATTCAATCAATTTATTTTTTTAATTACAAATAAATTTTAAATATAATTCAATTTAAAAACAATGTAAAAAGGTCAAATTTTGAAGTACAAAAGAAATTGTTTAAGGATAGAGTAAATTCACTTAAAGTTGGAATCTAGTTATTTTTTTCCAAAAAAAATGATAGTAAAAATGTTTGAATCTTCTTTTAAATAGTGGAAATAAATTCAGCACCATCAAAAACCAAAATCTTAAAACTAAACCACTATACCTAAAATTTCCAAAAAAAATACCAAATTTTATAAAAATCAGACAAAAAAAAATCCATTACTTTCTCAACCAATTTCCTTATTTTTACCCCCACACATATTTCCGCAAAATATATGGGTAATATCGTAGTAGAACTATCTAATTAGAATTTAATTTCTGAAAATGACATTGCATGCACGTGAATAATAGTTTCAACGCAGGTGTCGCGACTCGCACCAACGCACCCTTCCTTCCATAGTTGACCGTGCAGCCTTTGAAATAAAAGCCGCTTAACTTCAACCATCGATTGTATATATTTTCCATTTGGAAGCATCTATTCATAAAAACTTCCGCATCACTAGGTACCTATCTCATCAAAATTCGAAGCAAAATCTTTGCATTTTAGGTCGATATTGGCCTGCAAGGTGCCCTCTAGTAGGTGTGGTATATTGCGCATATGCTTTACGCTAGAACATAAGCATCGTTGCTAATTAATTATCAAAATATACACCACACATGCCACACCTAATCTATACATTTATCTCAATTCCTTTTTAAAGGAAAGCTATATTTACTAGGCTAGAGATCTCATTTCTAGCTTATTGTCACCATTTGAGCGGATTGTCAAGGCTTTTTTGCTTAATTTCATTGTGTACTTTTCTCGTTTAAAGATGTTTCTCCAGTTAAATGAATTTCATATAACCTCCCATTTTTATCATATCACTTAAAAAAATATAATTTAAGTGCTCATTAGTTGTGACCATTAATTTTAAATTTAATTGGAAAAATAAATAAATAAATAAATAAATAGAAAGGAACTAAGGAAGTCTACATGTACATCACATATAATAATGGGTTTTGTTAGTTCTCAAAAAATTTCTCGAGGGTGTAGGAGAGAAGTTTTCAAGGTAACATTTTCAATTCAACTTATTGATTGAAGGCTAGCTTTTTCAATTTAGAGAGGGCTCTCTCTAACCTTTACACAGTGGCTAGATCTTTAGATAGGTTGTGTTGATGTAGGGTTTGGTAGGGCTTGAAATCAATAGTTCATTGGGTGGAGTCAATTAGCTAGGGTTTAGATAGGTTTACCAAGATAACTGGTTGTTTGATCACAATTGATAAAGGCAAGGTGGATAGCAAATCCTAGACCTTTGCCATTTGTTGTAAATGGATGAAGAAAAGAAGAAAAATCCACTACAATAGAGCATACACAATGAATCCTATGGTAGATTTAGAGGATCAAGATGTGAACATTTGAAAACTTTACTCAAAGCATCAAAATAGAGATGAATTATGAATTAATTTATCCTTTCCAAACATTAAGAAGGAATGCATTTATGAGATTATTAAAGGAGAAAGTGAAAAACACAGAGAACATACATACTAAAACCAACTATCGCATGGATCTTTATACCACTAGTTAGAATCTATTGATCTTGGCAAATGAAATAATTAAAACATTCAAAAACACACATATAGTGACTATATCTTTACAAAAAACCAACCCTTTCCTCATATTCTTAATGAAATATATAGAAAATATAATAGATATAAGCTCCTTGAAGTATGGTAACAATAATTACAAAATATTTACATAATATTTGAAAGTTTAATTAACAAAAATCACATAAACCCTATCCTCTTCGCTACTCGGATTCTTAATCTAATACATAATCCATGGTCAAACATGGTAAGGCTGCTATACGCTCTTGCTGCTAGTATCCTGGAAGAATAGCGAGGTGTCTGCTACAAGATAGAATATCGAACGTTCTATTGCATTATAGGATTTATCTTTGAATTTAAACTTGTGCTTCCTCCCTGTAGCCAATTGATGCATGAACCTGGAAATGATGCCTAAATTGTGTAATTGTCTGCCTTCTTCACTGCTTGCTTTTCTCATGTTGACTTATAACCCTTTAGCCACAAAAATATCTGATATCTTACCACAGTATAGTAAAAAATAATTATCTCTTGACGATTAACCAAGAGTAAATCAAAATGTTAAATATCCAGTAGGGTTTGGTGCAACAAAATTAGGGTTTACTGTAACAAAATTAGGGTTTATGCTATACTCTGCCCCTGAAGTCAACTAATCACTTTTGTATGTCTTTTGCAACTTGAGCAAGGATATCCAACTCATTTTGACTCTTTGTCACCCTTCTAGTAAGTTTTTGTGGACTTTTATCAGATTTTAGGTTTTTTCCTTTGTTCCTTTGAGCATACTCTGTATTCCTCTATCTTTTTCTACTCTTTGAAGTCTGCTCTATTTTTTCTTCTTCATCAGGGATGATAATTGTTCCTTTGAACTTAGGATTCATTCTAGCTTTGAAATTCAACCTCAATTTGTTAGTAGGACGAGTGTGAGGTCTTTTTCCATGAACCCTAACCTCTGTCTCAACTTCCTCATCCTTTGTTTCAACTTTATGTTTGTTACTTTTTCTTTTTGATATTTTCTATTTTATTTCTTCCTCCACCATAATTCCCTATTGGTTTCTTTGGCTTCTAGTCCTCCCTTCATAAACTTCAAATTTTGGCATCTTCACATGGACCTCCTCCTATTTTTCAACCTGTGGTTGGCTACATTCTCCTTCGATCTCATGAGCTACAACTTAATAAGGAACTTTGTTTTGGACTCTTTTTGATCTTCTAGGTATAGGTGGGTTTTGGTTTCTTTGCCTCATTTTCCTTAATTGTTCTACTTTCTTATTTAACTCATGAGTATATAAAATCGTAATGAGACTGTGATGGAAAATATCATGAGGTTGTAATTCAGGTCTGTTGCTTACCTTAGTGCACATTTTCAACAAATTTTGATGTAGGAAATATGGAAAATTCATTTTCCTAAAGCCTGCTAAGTCACAAAGAAACCTCATGTGATATAGGTAAGCTTAAGAATACCTACCTTCACAGGTGAAGAAAAGTTGGACAATTCTAAGTGTAGCAACCCATTGAGGTTTCAGTTTGCTTTAGAGGACCCCTACATCCCAATCTTGATTTTGACAACCTTCTTTCAGGAAGAAATTTAAATCCACATTCAACAACCTTTTCTTCTTGAACCATATTTCACCTTCTGTTGGCAAACTCGTTGCTTCAACAATAGACTCCTCTGTGACATGGAACTGCAATGACTTGATTCTAGTTGTGTTGTCATCGAAGGAGAAGATAAAAGCATGGCACCAAATGAGGTTATACCCATTAAAACATTGACAGACAACTTCCCAACCTGTATGTCTAAAAAGATCAAGCATTTCAAGGTAAGCTTCGAAGTACATGACATTGGGTTTAAACCTTTTCACGTGGCCAAACCGACCCACTTGCAATGCTCCAAGACCTGCAAACACCTTTACTGACCTTGAAATACCCTAACAGAGGATTGTAAGATGACTAACAACCTTTCTACATTGGAAAACTACAAATACCTTTACTGACCTTGAAATACCCTAACAGAGGATTGTAAGATGACTAACAACCTTTCTACATTGGAAAACTACAAATTTGGAATTGCTGGAAAAACTAGTTTTAAGAAAAACAAGGTGAACTAGGGTTTGATATTAAACGACTCAATTGGGCTCAAAAATGCTGGAAAATGTCATATCATGCAAATGGAGGACTAATATTATACAAATCACCACTTGAGAAATAAAAAATGATGGAAAACATATCAAAATTTGAGTTTTAATTTTTTTCGAAAAGCGCTATGAAAATATTTTGTAGCACCAAACGAATTTTTGCTATAGATCAAACTATAAAGAAATTTTTTGCATAGACCTAGGGTTAGGTAAAAGAGTTGTAATGACACATTTTCCCGAGCTTAGCAAACCACATAATGAATACAATAACTCCCCTTACGTGATTATGACTTGTAAAAAGATAGACTGACATCATTGTTTTGAAATGAAGGTGTAAACATGATGCTAAAAGTTGGCTCCAATGGGGATATTATCTCCTCAGGAGGTAGTAAGAACACGTAGACCCTGTGCCTAATCCATTGGGGAAACTTCTAAAATCTGCAAATGTAACTGTGTTTTATTCTGAAAGTAAACATTTAGAAATTGTGTAACTGAATTATGTAACTGAAATTTATGTAAAGTGTGAAAACCCCTCATTAGGATATTATGGCCTTCACCTCAGGCTTCAAATCCTTTGAAGTGGGTGTCCAATCCTGTAAACTACTCTGAACCTGAATATGTACAAAGAATTACGATACTTGACATTCTCAAACCAGAAAATGCTTAAGGAAGCGTCCATTGACTAGATCTCCACTCAATAGCACTCCATTTAGGTTCTCCAAAAGGAAAGCATTCTTACCTCTGAAAGCAGAAATCCTATAATTCCCTTTCCATAAATGATCAAATTTTCCATGTTTCCCTTTTTCCTCAAATCTGACATCCCATTTCAGGACTAAATCTTGGAACTTAAAATCATCCTCTTTGAACTTCTTATAATGAATCTGTCTTATTTTATCTTGAAACATTTGAGATTGTTGATATGCTTTCTCTCTTAATTCTTGTACTTCAATAAATTGATTTGTCCTTCTTTGAAAACCACCAGGTTCTGCCTCATGTTCCTACAAAAATATCATCACTAGTAGATTTAATGAAAGTGGGAAATTTGACTATGTGCCATACCATAATTGAAATGGTGATGTACCAATGGAATTTTTAATGTTTATCCTATCTTCCCATAGTGCAAACTTCAATTTGGTGTGCCAAGCCTTCTTGTTCTCTTCTGATAATTTTTTGATAATTCTGACTAAACTTTTGTTGGATGATTCATCAAGTCCATTACCCTGAGGATAATAGGTTGTAGAATGACTCAAAGTAACATGATAACTCTCACAGAAGTTGACCATTTTTTGAAATTTGAAATACTTAGCATTTTCTGTTATAATTTTTCTAGGGCAACCAAACCTTGAAAAGATACTTTCTAAGAACTGAATTACTAAACTATATGTAGCCTACCTTGTAGGTATAACTTCAATCTATTTGGTAAAATAGTCTGTGGCAGTTAATATCCATCTATGTTGTCCTGAAGAATGTGGGTGAATTTCTCCAATAAAGTCCAATCCCTACAGCTGAAATGGAGTTTCAAATGAGATTAGTTTCAGAGTTAAGGATAATAACTTGGTTTTTCCTTCAAAAAATTAGCACTTCAAACATGCTTCAAATTCTTTGTGTACATATGAAAAAACGGTTAGCCAATAGTAGCATGTCTTGAGGATTTTATTGGCAATGACTTTCTAGTAGTGATTCCTTCTACACACTCCTTGATGAAATTTTTTAACTACTTGTTTTGTTTCAGCTTCAACAAGGTTGTTCAAAAGGATCCCTGTTGGATGTTTCCAAAACAAGTAACCATCAATACAATAAAACTTGGAACTTTTTAGCTTCAAAGACTGTGCTTTGGTTTTATCCATCCTTGGTGGGGCTTCCAAATTTTGCAAAACATAAATTATGTCACTATAACATGGAGAATTTATGAGTTCATCAGCTACTTGAAACATCAGTCTTTCTTTTGAATCATTGGAAACATTTGAGAAGAAAATTATGCCCAAAGTGTCACAATTTGTTTCAGTCATCATTCTAGCTAAACCATGACCTTTGATTAATTTTTTTGGTTTAATATATGGGTCATACTCCAACAATTTTACAATCCACTTACCACTCCGACCATCGTTGTCATACTGATTCAATATGTCTTTTACAACATCATTAGGAACAAATGAAGTACACAAGAATGAAGAACATAAATTATGAAATCTTTTAGTGCTTTCACTAAGAAAAAGGCCTTTTTTTCCATAATATTGTATTTTAGGTCAGCATCTCTCAAATTTTTGCTAAAAAATGATATAGGTTGCTCCTAGTTTTCTTGTTTCTTCTGCAATAAAACTCTTGAGATAGTATGTTCTGAAGCAAATGAAAACACTTGGAAATCCTTTGAAAAGTTTGGGCTGATAAGAAAAGGAGCTTTAGTTATTGCTGAATTGATTTCTTCAAAAGATTGCTTGGCTATAGGGGTCCAATTGACTTGATTTTCCTTCTTCAACATGTTATTAATTGCTCTTAAAATTTCAGCAAAGTTTGGAATAAACCTCTACAAAAAATTTACCCTACCCATGAATGACAAGATTTCCTTCTTGCTTTTAGGTAACTCGAGTGTATTTATTGATTCAATTCTTATCAATTTGAATCCCATCCTTAGATACTATGTGTCCCAACAACTTATCCTCTTTCATAGCAAAATGTGATTTTTTGGGGTTCAATGAAATACCAATTTTCTGCATTACGTGAAAACTTTCCCAAGATGTTTTAAATGTTATGAATCAAATGTTGAATATACTGTGATGTAATCCAAATAAATCACCACAAACCTATCCTTTTCTCCTGCAAAAATTATTCTTGTAGCCCCTGCATTCATTAATCCAAAAGGAATTTTGGAATACATGAATGTCCCCAAGGTGTAGTAAAAGTTGTTTTTTCTTGGTCTTCAGGATTCACCAATATCTGATTGTATCCTCAGAAACCATCAAGCATTGAAATCCTATAAGATCCAAAAACACTTTTCAAAATATGCTCCATCTTTGGTAGAGGGTAATTGTCCTTTAATGGCACTTTGTTTAAGTTTATGAAATCTACACACAATCAAAGCTCCCCATTTTTCTTCCTTGTTGGTACTAAATTAGCCACCCACTTTGAAAAAATGAGAGAAATTATAATCTTAGCATCTAACAACCTTTACACGTCTTTCTCTATTAGTGGGATCAATTTAGGGTTTATCCTTCTCAGTTTTTGCTTGAAAGATTTTACATTCTCCTTCAAAGGTATGGTATGTTGAATTATGTCTCTGTCATAAACCCTTAAATCTTCATACTTCCATGCAAAGACATCAAAAAATTCTTTCAACAAAGAAACACATTTTTCCTTCTATTCCTCATTTAAATGATTTGGAATTTTAGCAATCTTTGGCTCTTTTTCTATACCCAAATTTCAGTCCTGCAATTCTTTACTATTAGGCTTCATTTTTGGTTTGACAACTACATCATTTTTATCAAACAACTTTTCCATAGACACTAATCCACTAGGCATTAAATTATTGCTTAGTTGGATTATTTTCCGATCTCCTATAACATTCACAAAATCATTTGTTTTAGCCTAATTTTCTGAATCTCTTTCTTCATCAATAGGACTATTAGCAAACTCACCAACTACTTCCAGAAATATATTTATATTTTGATCATATTTGAAGACATTCCAGTGCTTTATGTTGTTTGGTATTGAAGGCATGTATTTCGCCTCTACCTGATATTGTTGATTGGGGTAAATAGAAACTTTGAAAGTACTTGGTGTGCTAGCTAGTGAATCAACAATGCAATTTCCCTGTCTGGAAAACACTGAAATTTTGGGCTCAATGAAGAAATTGTCAAATAAATCCCAAACCGCATTTCTGTAATATATCATCCTTGGATGCTTTGTTTGATATAACCCTTTAATATGATTTACAATGAGTTATGAATCACCAAAAATTTGAATTCTTTTATCTTTCTACTTTCTGAGTATATTCAAACCAATGACTAAAGCCTCATACTCAAGTAAATTATTAGAAAACTCAAATTCTAGCTTAAAATAATATATGTGGTTATCTCCCTCAGGTGGCATGATCCATATACCAACTCTTGCTCCTTCTTTGCAAACATATCCATCAAATCTCAAACTCCATGTCATATCTATCTCACCCTATTCACACTCTATTTGAATTTGTTCTTCCACTTGCTACTGATTTTCTTCTTCCAAATTCAAATCATTAAACATAATTGTTGATCCCAAATCAGTGTCTACAACATAACTTGGATGATCTTTTGGTTATGCTTGACTCCTTACCACATATTTCATTTGAATCTCCACCTACAGTCTCCTTGTTTTTCCAAAAACAAGCATGGAGGCATATGACATGTCCATCTACAAAGTACCACCTACTTTAGTTGCCCAAGCACGAGAAAGTAGCATACCAAATCTAGGTGGTATATCTACTGCTACAACATCCATTACAATGCTCTTTGATGGAATTTGAGTTAAATTCACAACCAAGTATTTTATTAACCCAAAACACTATACTTTTCTAGAATCAAACGAAAATAAATCCTTGTATGGTTAAGTGATATATAGTCCTAGATTTTCCATAACAATATTGGGCATCAAATTGTGTGAAGCCCCTGAATCAAGCATTGTATTATGTAGAACCATGTCATAACTATTAAAGCTTACATAAAAATGTGGCACATCTTCATTTACTTCAGCAACATGTGGACCAAATAAGAACTCAGGTGCATCATCTTGTGTATTCAGAGAATCCTTACTATTGATGTTCAAAGTTTGATCAACTGGTGAACTTTTTATCATTTTGACAATATGTTCTTTGTACTACAGGTTCTTCAACAATTCAACAAAAGGGATGGATATTTTAATTTTCATTATTTCATTTTCCAGATTGAAAGAAATTTGGAACATTTCTACATCTTTGACATTTCCTTCCTTTCTTATTTCCTCACCCTTCTTAGAAGCATCCTTCCTGACTTCCATTATCTTCCTAGGTTCTTATGTTTTCTTGGGCTCGGTTTGTTTCTGCTCCAGAGTGACTTTTCCTGAAGGAGGTTTAACAACAATAAAATTTCTTCCACATAGATTATAATGCCTCTACAAATAAGCAACAACATTATTATTATTATACCTCCACTGATATATTTATGGATCAAACATTAGCTTCTCACCATCTTTTTCTTATAAACATTCAACAAACCTGTCATGTTCTTCCTTTGTTAAAAATACTTGTTTCTCTTCATCATCAAAACAATTTATTTGTTGTTTTTGAGTTTATTCATTATCTTCCTCATCAACAAAGTTTTTAGGAAATGGAGCTCTGACAGCTTGTTGCTAATTTGGAATCTTTTGGTGAGGCTGAGGTCCAAGTGGTCTTCTAAAACCAAGATTCCTTACTTGAGGTTGGGACTCACTTCTAGGAGGAGTCAAGTTATCAACTAATTTCTCCATGGTTTTTAACATCACATCAAATTTCGTGTTTGATGAAGAAGCAAGTTTTTCTTCCTTAAATCCTACTCTTCTTTTACCCCTCATATTAGCTTTTTAGCCAATGATTCTCCTTTGCCCCATTAGCATTGCTCTACATATCTTCTAATGTAGCAGGATTTCTTTCTCTAAGCTGATATTCTAACTCAGCATCATATCCATCAGGGCTAAACTAGGAGGTGGCTTGATATTAGCAGGGATATAATTATAGATTATGTTGAACCTAACTGTAAACTCTTGAATTGATTCCTTTGTATTTCTCTTTAGATTCTCATATTCTACCAATAGTTGCAGAGGATTCTTCTTTACTTCCCACCTAGCCAAGAATAGTTATTCAAACTTTTGAAAATTGGTGATACTTATTGCTGGTAAAGCTCTCAACCATTTCTTAACCTCCCCTAATAGAATTTGTGTGAAAATTATAAACTTAAAATCCTCATGATCCAAATCCTCTAGATCAATGAAATCATTTAGCTTGTCTACATGTTTCTGAGATGTGAGGGGTCCTGTACCCTCAAACTAAAGTAAACGCTAACCATAATTCAAAGGAAAACCATGTAGGGGAGTTTGGAGATTGGGAGGGGCATATCTAGCAACCATGGTTGTATGATGTGGGGTTGAACCAATAATAGGGATCTATAATGTAGATGAAAGAGGAAGTGAAAATATTGTTATAATAGTTGTTGAAGTGGGTATAGTAGATCCAAAAGGAGTAGTTGAAACAGAACTGTGTGGGATGAATAATGGAAATGAAATTGTTGGAGCAAAAAATGATGGAACAAGATACTTGAAGGTGGGAGATTTACAAACAACTTTTTGAATTTGATGAACCAGATGTTTTAGTTTGTAAAATGGAAACCAAATGTATTTATCTTCTTCTAAATCACTTATTGTTTGAACAATACTGGGAGTAAAAGGTTTTAGCTTTTTTTCATCAAGGAATGTGTCTAAGAAATTGGATTTTGATTTTGATCTAAATAGATTGTGCTCAAATTTTAAATCTAACTAAATGTATTCAATAGATTTATCTCTTTAGGAAGAGAAAAATGTTTTTCTAAGAGAGGTACTTGTTTCTTTTGCATATTTCCTTTTCCTAAAGAGTTTTTCTAGACTTGTCAAGACTTTAGGTGAATTTGGATATGGATGGATCCTTGTATGAATCTTTCTATATGCTAGGATTTCTAACGAAATAGCCTCAAACTATACACTATGCAGTCGCCAAAGAAAAAATACCAGCCACTATTGTTATCTAACTTTATGTCTTCCCTAAGAAAGTAGATTTGATCATTAAAATAGTTTTGGGGAAGATGTGACTTTCAAAATCCCCAATATGGTTGCCAAGATGTTAGCTCTCACAAATTTTCTCTTGGTTGTAGGAGAGAAGTTTCCAAGGTGACCTTTTCAATCCAACTTATAGATTGAACACTAGCCCATTCAACTAGAGAGGGCTCTCTCTGACCTTTACACTATGTTTAGATCTTTAGATAGGTTGTGTTGGTGTAGGGTCTAGTTGGGCCTGAAATCAATAGCTCATTGGGTGATGGAGTCAAATAGTTAGGGTTTAGATAGGTTTACCAAGATAACTAGTTTCCTACTTAGGATTGATAAAGGAAAGCTAGATAGCGGATCCTAAATTTTTCCATTTGTTTTAGATGGATGAAGAAAAAGAAGAGAAATCCAATACAATAGGCCATACACAGTGAATCCTATGCTAATTTTAAAGGATCAATATGGGAACATTTGAAAACAATGCATGAACCTAGAAATGATGCCAAAATTGTATAACTTTCTTCCTTCTTCGTTGCTTGCTTTTCTCATGTTGACTTGTACCCATTTAGCCACAAAAATATATAATATCTTACCACATTATAGTAAAAAATAATCACTCCTTGTTGATTAACCAAGAGTAAACCAAAATGTTAAATATCCATTAGGGTTTGGTGTAACAAAATTAGGGTTTATGCTATACTCTACCCCTAAATTCAACTGATCACTTTCCTATGTCTTCAACAACTTGAGCAAGGATATCCAACTTATTTTGACTCCTTGTCACCCTTCTCGTAAGTTTATGTGGACTTTTATTAGCTTTTAGGGTTTTTAGTTTGTTCTTATCAACATACTTTTTTTTCCTCTGTCTTTTTTTACTCTTTGAAGTCTTCTCTGTTTTTTATTCTTCGTCAAGGATGATAACTATTTCTTTGAACTTAGGATTCATTCTAGCTTTGAAATTAAACCTTGGTTTGTTAATAGATCTAATGTGAGGTATTTTTCCCTAAACCCTAACGTCCGTCTTAGCTTCCTCATCCTTTGTTTCAACTTTTTGTTTGCCCTTTTTTCTTTTTGAGATTTTATGTTTTTCTTCTTCCTCCTCTACCATAATTTTGTGTTGGTTTCTTTGGCTTCTAGTCCTCCCTTCATAAGCTTCAACTTATGGCATCTTGACAGGGACCTCCTCCTGTTTTTCAACTTGGGGTTGGCTAGATTCTCCATTGGTCTCATGAGCTACAACTTGAGAAGGATATTTGTTTTGGCCTATTTTTGATCTTCTAGGTACTGGTGGGTTTGGGTTCCTTTGCCTCATTTTCCTTAATTGTTCTACTTGATTATTTAACTCATGAGTATATAGAATATTAATGACACTGTGATGACAAATATCATGAGCTTGTAATTCAGGTCTCTTCCTTTCCTTAGTGCATATTTTTAACAAATTTTGATGTAGGAAATATGGAAAATTCATTTTCCTAAAGCTTGCTAAGTGACAAAGAAACCTCATATGATATAGGTAAGCTTTGGAATACCTACATTCATAGGTGAAGAAAAGTTGGACAACACTAAGTGAAACAACCCATTGAGGTTTCAATTTGCTTTGGAGGATCCTTGCATCACAATATTGATTTAGACAACCTTCTTTCAAGAAGAAATTTAAATCCACATTCAGTAACCTCTACTTCTTGAACCCTCTTTCACCTTCTATTGGAAAACTCATTGCTTTAGCAATAGACACCTCTGTGATAAGGAACTACAATGTCCTGATTCTAGTTTTGTTTCCATTGAAGTAGAAGATAACATAAGGGCACCACCTGAGGTTATACCCATTAAAACGTTTAAAGGCTGGTTCCCAACCTGCATCTCTGAAAAGATCAAGCATTTTAGGGTACACTTTGAAGTACATACCATCAGATTCAAACCTTTTCACGTGGCTAAACTGACCATTTGCAATGCTCCAAGAATGAAAAAACCTTTATTGACCTTGAAATACACTAACAAAGGACTGCAAGATGACTAGAAACATTTCTACATTGGAAAACTACAAATCTAGGTTTGCTGGAAAAACTGGTTTTAAGAAAAACATGGGAAGCGAGGGCTTGATCTCAAATGGCTCAATTGGGCTAAAAAATGTTGCAAAATATCATATCATGAAGGTGGAAGACCAATATTTTACAAATCACCACTTGAGCACTCAAAAAATATGGCTTAAGGGATCATAAATCAAGTTTTAATTTTTTTCTAAAAATGCTACGAAAACATTTCACAGTGCCTGCCAGATTCTTGCTATAGATCAAACTATTAAGCGAAATTTTGCATAGACCTAGGGTTAGGTAAAAGATTTGTAATGACACGTTTCCCTAGGCTTAGAAAACCTTATAAATAATACAATACCTCCATTTACATGACTATGACTTGCAAAAATATAGATTAACATCATTGTTTTGAAATGAAGGTGTAAACTTGATGCTAACGAGCTTAATGGGATTTTTAGTTTTATATTTGATAAAAAATTGTGGGATTTTTAGTTTTATGTTTGATAAAAATGAGTATACTTGCAAAATCAAGGAAAGGTAATACTAAAGTGAATGAGGGTGGTTATGTTCTTCAAAGATCATTAGTTTTTATATTTGGTAAGAAAATAAAAATTTCAAAGGGTCTTCTATTGGGGTTAAATGTAAAAGAGCATATAATGGTGGGATATGATATGAGAGGTTGTGAGATACCCATTCATCATTAAATTGGCCCCAATTTGTGTGAACAAAACAATGCAGTGGCTATATAACAAGAATTTTCTAAAGATTATTGGAATAGAAGGAAATATAGGTTTATTTCTATGTACTATTATATATCCATGGGAATCACATAAATAGCAAGCAGCAAGAGGGCTAAAATATTTTGAGGTGCAAACTTATTTTAGAGTGTAAAATATGAAAGAAATATTTGCACCTCGAAATATTTGATTCCTCTCAGCTCTTGTTATATATATGTGATTGATATGGATATATACTAGTTACACACACACACACCAAAATGTATACTTGAAAGATGAACAAAATGTAAAATAATACAGCTTAAGAATTTATTGTTTTTTTATTGCTTATATATATATATATATTATATATATTATATATAATAAAATATATAAAGCAATCGAAAAACGTGCCCTCTAGTAGGTGTGGTATATTGCACATATGCTTTATGCTAGAACATAAGCATCCTCGGTAATTAAATATCAAAATATACACCACACATGCCACACCTAATCTATACATCTATCTCAATTCCTTTTTAAAGTAAATAAGCTATATTTACTAGGCTAGAGATTTCATTTCTAGCTTATTGTCACCACTTCAGTGGATTGTCAAGGCTTTTTTTTGCTTAATTTCATTGTGTACTTTTTCTCGTTTAAAGATATTTCTCAAGTTAAATGAATTTCATATAACCTCCCATTTTTATCATATCACTTAAAAAAATAAAATTTAAGTGCCGAGTAGTTGTCACCATTAATTTTAAATTTAATTGGAAAAAAAAAATTCTTAAATAGAAAGGAACTAAGGAAGTCTATGTGTACATCACACATAATAATGGGTTTTGTTAGTTCTCAAAAAATTTCTCGAAGTTGTAGGAGAGAAGTTTTCAAGGTAACATTTTCAATCCAACTTATAGATTGAAGGCTAGCTTTTTCAATTCAGAGAGGGCTCTCTCTAACCTTTACACCGTGACTAGATATTTAGATAGGTTGTGTTGATGTAGGGTTTGGTAGGGCTTGAAATCAATAGTTCATTGGGTGATGGAGTCAAATAGCTAGGGTTTAGATAGGTTTACCAAGATAACTGGTTGTTTGATCGGGATTGATAAAGGTAAGGTGGATACCAAATCCTAGACCTTTGCCATTTGTTGTAAATGGATGAAGAAAAGAAGAAAAATCCACTACAATAGGGCATACACAATGAATCCTATGGTAGATTTAGAGGATCAAGATGTGAACATTTGAAAACTTTACTCAGAGCATCAAAACAGAGATGAATAATGGATTAATTTATCCTTTCCAAACATTCAGAAGGAATGCATTTATGAGATTATTAAAGGAGAAATTGAAAAACACAGATACTATCACATAAATAGCAAGCAGCGAGAGGGCTAAAATATTTTGAGCTGCAAACTTATTTTAGAGTGTAAAATATGAAAGAAAGATTTGCACCTCGAAATATTTGATTCCTCTCAGATCTTGTTATATATGTGATTGATATGGATATACACTAGTTACACACACACACACACACCAAAATGTATACTTGAAAGGTGAACAAAAAGTAAAATAATAAAGCTTAAGAATTTATTGTTTTTCGATTGCTTTATATATATATATGTGTGTGTGTGTGTGTATACATATACATCATAAATATAATATATATATATTATTATATATATAATATTTATATATATATATATATATATATATATATAATTTTTAATTATATATAATATATACATTGTTGGCATTGAAATATTACTTAACTCATGATATTGAAATATTTTATTTACGACCTATATTAAATTTTTTATTAATAATATTTTTTAAATTTCACTTATAATTGATATTAAGAATTAAATGAATTGTGCATTTCCCTCTTATTATTCTTTTAAAGTAGTAGTTGATTTTTTTTTTACTTTAATAATTTTTTTTTTAGGTTAGGGGTGGTAGGAGAGGGAGGAGTCTCATATCGCCTCAAAGGAAACCTAGTTAAGACATATACATGGGGGCTTGGATCAATGCCAAACAATCAAGAAAAAATAAATGTTTATTACAAGATATGATCTTGGCTAATGCTTCATAGGTGTCCAACATTATAATTTTGAGAGACTCACTCAGTACCATACAACACTTGTTGAAAGGAACATCTCCCTGAGATAAGCACTTGGGGAACCTATTAAACCGAATAAAGGGGCTCCTTGAAGAAATTCCACAAAACATTATTTTCTTATCTTTAGAAGTCAAAATGAAGAAATTAATAAATGTGCCAATCAAGCTTGCCAACTTCAGGAAGGGCATTTGGAAGTAACCGACGACTCATGATGGTGGTCTCTACCATAAGCCAGATGGAAAAGTTTATTTATTTGAAAGAAAGTTTAATTTCCAACATAAAAAATTATATGGATAAATTTAATGAAGGGGGTAGATGCCAATTTAAAAATTGGGTAAGGGGCATGACAGATATCGTGGAACACCGAGTAAATTTGGCACATGTAGAAGGAAGACGACCACACCCTCCTCATAAGCGAGACATGGGCCAAAGGACACAACATAGTTATGCCATCGTACCCCCACATTTGATGACGAACACTCTTAGAGGTGTGACAATTATGAGCAAGCATGTAGTAATAACACAAGACTCATGTGGGATTTGGAAGCAGCATTATGAATTGAAGTGGACATAGAATAATAGAATGTTGTCGCTTTTCATTTCAAGAGGTACTCTAATGACAAGAAATTGGGGGAAAGGTCAAAGAATTTGGTAGGTCCCATGGAGCAAAAACTTGTTTAGTGCACCATCCTCATCTGCTGAGACTTTTAACCTCCAAGTTGGTTTTCATCTTTATTTGTTGCTTGGAAAATATTGTATGCATGTTTGGGACAATTTTTTACCTATCAGAGGGAATAGTGTTTGGACATGGTGGGTAGGAGAATCACCCTGGGATTGTCGCCTTACAAAGCTCAAGTTGTGTAGTTCTACTCTCATCACATGGAAAAGGAATGTGAAAGGTTGGCTTGGTGAAGAATTGATTTGGGTAGATGAACAAATACAAGAATTTATCAAGAAGGTGCAACAGGATCAACAACGCACAATTAATAAGTTGGAACAATTGTGGTAACTGCTAGAATCAAATAAGGGGGTGAATGCACAACCTACTATTATTGAGCCAATTTAATAGATAGAGGCCCAAAGTGCACCTGGTATTTTGGACTTGTGAGGGGACATTTATGTTACATCTAGCGACTATCAAGCACTCCAGGACCATCCCCATGTAATCAAGTGGCCTATTGAAGCAGTGTCATAACATGTCAAATATTTGATGCATATTAATTTGATTTTGTTGCAGTTGTCTTTGGATAACTTACATCAATTGCAGGATAGTGTTGTTACCAAGTTATACTAACACACTAACACTACTACTTTAGAGTTAGTCAAATAACTTGGAACACAAGAGGTATGGAAACATGAAAAAGTACAATAAGGTGAAGAAATGAAGATGGTTAGGGATATGGAGATGGAATTGCACACTTCCATTGAAACGGATTATAAAACAATCATGGTTAAGCCTATGGAGGAAGGTACTCAAGCATAAAGTCAAGTTGAGAAGATTGATGAAGTGGCATAGACATTCAAAAACTAGGTCAAAGAATTCAGGTTACAAGAAATACCACCTATGCCTCATGAAGAGAAGAAACACCACATGGAGGCTAATAAGGCCTATACAACTTATACGTAGCTACAACACTTACATCATCAATGCCAACCTCTATATGTAAAAGATGTGGCTTTGTGGACTAGTTTTGTGTAGAATCAGGAGCTGAAGGATAATGCTTATCATGTTTAGAGTGTCGATGAGAAAATTACACTTTTTCTAGTCTAAGTCATTTACCCATTGATGATCGACTTAGAGCTATCACCCAAAATTTACAATTGGATAAAGAGATTAAGTAAATGAAATCCACCCTATAGGAATTGGAACAACATGTGGAGCACTTACAAACAAAAGCACTTCAAATAATGGACGTAGCCAAGATAATGCACTAGGGTATTGGCACCATATCTACCGATGTAGAGAAATAGATCACTTCTAGCGATATTTCCATGCAAGTTTCTACTCAAATTTAAGCACACTCTTCTCAAATACATTAGAAGGTAGATGACATGCACAATGCCTTCAATTCATTAAAGGACGCGGTCACCCAGAAAATCCATTCAGTGAATATTGGTTGTGTGGCTCCAGATGAGACACAAGTGTGTGTCGGGGGCTAATTGGAGGAAAATTTTGGGTAGGTAGAATTGCAACAGTCTAAGGTAGTTTTGTAGCGCGCATAAGCAAAGGGAGTAGAAATAGCACACTAAAACATCACACAAAAATGGCAAAGCATTTAATGTCAGTATAGAAGTGAGAACCATGTAGTTCAAAATGGCGTGAAAGTAAATGAATGGCTAGGCAGGAGTTGCTAAGTTTGAAAGTATCAATGCTCGTATTTTGATTTGGTCTATTTTAGCAACGATAGTCTATCTTCCCATGATAATGGTTTGCCTGGGTATTGCCCATTATATTTTGTCTATGTAATTAAGTATAAATCGATAGAAGCTGAAGGGGTTTGGGTTAGTAACTAATAGATCCATTAAGTAGAATTGAGGATGTACTACTTTGTGATATGTTGTAATGTTGTATTGTTGAATCTAGGTTGGTGAGTCGAGAAGGATTAATATGATAAGGTCATACATATTTCATTTGGTATTTTTTATGGTAATGATAAAAACGGTTGGTGTTTTTTCTATATATGTTTTATATGTATTGGGACTTGAATTCTTGTTGTTTAAATGCATTTATTTCTAAATATTTTTATGTATAATGGGTCAGTATAACGGTGCAAGTCAATAACACACCCCTTTCTATTTCATTTTTGCTCAAAAATGTCTTTGCAATTATCATGAATGTATGTAATTTGGATTTAATATTGGAATCATAAATTGAGTACAATAGAATGGTGATATCTAGTGGATTCCATTCACCTTATCATTTTAGAAACCTGGTTCTCACAACTCTCCATAGATTCCTCGAGTGAGACCTTTCATGCTCTATAGGTGTTATTGAAAGGGTCGGTACCCAGTGGGGTTTTTGTTGGTTGTATCACATGTAATAACCTATGTCAGAAACTAAAAAGTACTAAAAAATTGCATATATATTACCCTTAGAGATAGGAACATAAAAATTATACTTATACCTTAAAGGGGGCGGTGCCTCCAAAGTGGCCACTTGATAAAGATGTGTCAGCTATTGGCATTTGTCGAATGATCTGGGAAAAAGTATCCATCATCTCATTCCTTTATCACTTGAGGACTTCCTCAAGCAATAATTTGATATTTTCTCCTACCCCCTCATCTTTATTTTCTTCCACCATGGGAGGTCGTCAGGGTCAGCGAGGAAATTCTTGCAAGGGTTTAAGTAGTTTGGGTCCCAACTACTTATACCTCAACCACATTGGGGACATGCACAAAAAAAAATAGATCTCTCTTATACCATTGACAAAAATTTATGAAGGGAATGAAATGAAATACATATTTATGACCAAAACCCAAAGATACATTGAAATTTGATTTCAATTAATAAATGGTAAAATGTTGAAACTGTGTACATGTAGAACTAAAGCAAACTATCTCAAATGGTGGTATCTTATCCTTAAGAAGAGATATGACGGCTTTGCACTTTCTTGAATTGTGTTATAATGAGACTTGAAGGCCTTTTTAATCATGAAGAATCAATGAGAAACCCTAAACATTCCAAAACCTAACCCTAGGAGATGAAGTGCCAAAGGTTTATGGGCCTTGATGGGGTAAGTAAGAATGTCAACTTCCTAGGTTTGTAACTTTGTCATACAATATTTGTTTTGTGCACTCAATAGCTTATTGGAAAGGTCTATTCAAGGAGTACATTTTCCAATTTCCATTCACTGTTATTGGCCAATTTCCATAAACAAATGTCGTTTAGGGCCTCAGAACCTCAAAATTCAGGACCTAGAAACTACAAAAAATAGAATACAACCAAAATAGGAAAATTGTGTTGTAAGGCAATGGAATAGGTGGGTGGCAACCAATATCCACCTAGATCATTTACATATAGATCCATTTTTTCTAGTAAATTTTGGCTCTATGGGTTGTATTTGATCATTCATTGTAACCTCATTTTGAGCATAAATTATTTATGATCATTGTATAATATAGACATATCTGAACCTTGATGAATATATCCTTGTACCCAAAAATTCAAGAAAATTGAAGAGACTTTGATTTTGTTGATCTTATATATTTTTAGATGAAGTTTGAGGTGGATGTTATATTTTCTACCAATGTCATCAAAATTTTCATTTGAGAGGGATTCCTACTTTTTGACATCTTCCTTCTCCAACCATGGAATGTCCACCTATGGATGCAAAGCGTCCTTGTTTTCTATCACATATTGGGGCTTTATCAACCCATTTCTCATGTCATTCTATACTTGACAAGACATGGCAATGATATGTGTCATGCGGAAAGAGTTATTTTTGCGGACAAACCTAACCTCCCTAGGAGTCTAAGACTCTCTAGTGACAAACAAACCAAACAAGAGCAATCCTTCTCTAAACACACGTTATTCTATGAGAGACCAAGTGTTTTCCGATCTTACCTTAGGTCCAACGCTTGTTGTAGCAGTCCAGCCTTGCTGATCCAGATGAGCTCCTCCTTCACTTTAAGACCTGCATACACTAACAAAGCAAAATATTACATAACACCTGAATATTTCATAAAACAAAGCATATTCATCACATAGACCAAGGAGTACATGAAATAATTCATTAACAACAAATCATTGAGAAGAATGGACTTATTTGTATTAAGGAAACAAAAAAGGAACCATTACAACCTGAGCCTGGGTGTTGTGCAAGCTCCTCCCAGAGTCCAACAAGAGATTTCCTCTACTTTGACAAGCTCACCCACTCCCAATATGGCAACAAGAAAGGATAGTGATCTCTCCTCACAAGTCAACAATGGAAGTCCTAATTCCAGCAGCATTTACCCTTTGGAACGTTCAGCTTTCAACCCTCCCCTCCTCTGGCCCAATGCCTGTATTTATAGTATTCTAGAGAAGGTTATTCAGTTCCAACATCAATGGGATACTCCCTCTTTTGGATGGGGTAGCTCCTCTCTTGATGGGATAAGCTCCTCTATCATAGGGATGCATGAACCATCTGGAGGCGCTCAATACACGTCAAACACTCTTCTAGAAGGCTCTTAGAAGTGACCACAAGTAACTTTTTAAAGATGAAACTCGCGCCTTTTGACCTTTACAGGGGTACGCACCCATCCTTTGGCTTACAGAGCGTACAAGTACGCAGGCACAGTGTGTTTGGGATGCGTACACGCAGGCAAGGTAGAGAGAACCTGCGTACCCAGAGATAAACATGTTTTTAAGTGACTTTCTCTCTTTTTGAAGTTTGACATGAAGAGTAGAGGTATGAGCCTTGACAAGGAGGATAATATGACTATTGATGGAGCCATATTAACTGCAGATAGTCATGGTGACAAATTTCAGTGTAACAGATTGCCCCCTAAAGTACGAAGCCTGCAATAGATAAGGGTGTTAAATCATATAGGAAGGGTGAAATACTTTATCATTTCGAGGATCATCTTGTGGAGAGCTCGGTTAGAACCTGCAATTTTCAACACAAAATACATGTATAAGATCATATCATCGCTGAGGTAGGCATTCCCATACTCAGATCAAAACTTTAACTATTGGACTAACTACTCTGATACATGAATGATTTTATAATACATTACAATCATAGACTTGTGTAGACACAGTATGGGCGCAGCCATCTGTTTATGATTGATCTACAACATAATGAATAAAAAACTCCTCGCAGCCTGGATGGTGGAAACTAGATCCAGGGTCTTCATTTCTACTGCCCGAATTGGTACGATTCTAACCATGTGAATAAATGAGTCGATGTCGAACATGGTAGAAACCACTTGATTACCAGTCAATAATGTAAAACGTTAACAAGCATGAGAGAGACCACCAGTAATGTCAATGGTTCTCAAAGTACCCAACACAATCCATGAGATGTGAATGAATGAGTCGGTGTCGAACATTTCATGGAATCCTTCGATCGCAAGTCAATGATGAAAACTGACGTCGAAGGCGAGAAACCTGCCATTGATGCATGCAAACCCCAAGGTACTGACGATTTCTAAGTCAAGTCTCTAGATAATGTGCTGATGTCGATAGAAAGCGACTCGTCGTAGGCAAGCCCACAACACGAAATCATAGTTCAAGTTGAAGAAATGTTGTTGCAAGGACTGACTCAATGATGACATAATGAATGATAAGTATTTTGCGGTTGAATGTTTTGTTTACAGACCTCTTGAACACATAACGACAC
>APFE031289302.1:0-17972 GCA_000404065.3 Pinus taeda
ATATCAGTGTTTTAATGTGTTTTAATGGCTGTTTATTACTGTTGATTTTTATTTCTGCAATTTCCAGCATTCTGTAAATTTTCCAGAATTTGTGTTTTTAACAAATTTATTTTTTCCAGCCTTTTGAATGTATGTTTATGGGAAAGGGCATTTAACTACATGGGAGAAATAAGGAGAAACTGAAAACCGGGGTGGGAAAACAGAAATTTTAACAGTTGAGACATCAACGACCATGATTAAAACTTAATCGATGGCTAAGATTAACTAGAATTCGATCCATGCCTTTTTCTAGAAGATTCTCACCATGAATTAATTAATACCCTTTAATTAATCATAATCCCTAAGTTTAGACGTAGGATACACTAAAATCTGATTATTTATTTTAATTAAGTTGTCTTTAGGTGGAATTTCCAGAAACGGTTTTTGGGTTTTGGAGAATACATGTGGTCTAGCCTCTCCACCAAATTTCGTGGCTAGAACACATTCGATGCTACAAAAAATAACACTCCCTCTTAACGAGGAATGTGTTCTAGCGCTGCAACCCGCTGAAGCAACACCCTATCTCTGCACCACCTCCTGTCAAGCTGCAGATGTCTGGCTGCTGCTACCCACTAGCGACTGCACAACTCTAATATACGCTGCACCTGTGCTGCTCCTGGCCTTGTTGAACTGTTGTCAACACTGCATCTGCACTGCGACTCCCTCTCCATCTGCTGCTGCTGCAACTGCAACAACTGCAACTGAAAAGCATCCAAAATATCGAATCTTTGATCAGTATGAGAGGACACTGGGTGCTGTAGAGGCCAAGCTCGCCACATCTGAAACATTTGACCTTGGAAAGGTCCTTCCTCATGCATTGTTCTTGCTGCCCCTTTGATGCGAGGACCACATTTTCCTCTTCCTTCACTCGCTTCGTCCAATTGCTGCTACTTGTGCCACTAATGGCGCTCTTCACCAAATCTCGCCTCATCTCCTCCTGTTGCAGATCAACCCACATTCGATCCCAATCAGGGAACTTGTCTTTGCCTAGAATACTCTGGACGAAAACCTGCCATTCTACGGAAACACTATTTAGAGCTAACTGCACGAATTCTGTAGGCTGGGGCGCTGACCCTTCTACAGACAACTGGTCTCGAACATCCTGAATCCTAGTGAAGAAGGGGTCTATGCGCTCCCCTTTTTGCATCCTTATACATCTCAGCTTGTCCTCAAGATACATCTTCTGCTGCTCGGAAGATCCTTGGTATAGTGTAGCGAGAGCTTCCGACATCTGCCTGGCAGTATCTTTGCCAACTATGTGAGACACTAAGTGATCTCGAACCCCATCAGGAATCAACCTCTTTGCTTTCGACATCTCCTTCTTGTAGGTCTTCATCTGATCTGCATTCGTGGGTATAGCTACCATGTTATCAATGTAGGCTTTGAGATCATATTCATCTAGAAGACAGGAAATTCTTGCCTTCCAGATCACATAGTTGGAGGCTCCGTCCAACCGATCCTGATCTCTCAACCTTGCTGATGCCATTTCTGCAAAAAGTCGAACTCCTCCTCTTCTCCTTTGTGCAGCCGCTGACTTGCTCTACGCACTCCTTACTGGAGTGGGCAAATCTGCTCATAACTACTGCTGCTCTATAGTGGAAAATCAAATTTTTGGACTAGAAGTTCCTTGAGGAAAGAATTCCCTCAGTGTGTGCTCTTTCTTCCCTCTGATGCTATTTTGCACTAGCAAACCACTGCAAAATAACTGCGTCCTAGATGAAGATTTGCTCTGCAAGGAAAATACTTCTTCTCCCTTTGCCTCTGGTAATCTTTGATCTGGAAAATTTATTCTCTGTCAACTCTCTCAAAGAAATAAACTTTTCCTCAAAAATTGACCCTCCTGGCCAAGAATTGCGTTGCTTGTGAGGGTTTCGAACTTCCTCTTCCCTTTTGCTAGTGAGCTCTCCGATTTACAATCTGTGGCTTTGATACCATGTGACAATTCCGCTAACCCCATATCCTATTGCAACAATTGATCTTAGTTCTTCTAATTGTTAATTCGATTAAACAATTTACTTCTTGTGTGCTACGACAAATATCGAATTAAATACCCTGCAACCTTCACAAAATAAATTATGCGGTAGAAGAAAAAAATGCGGGAAGAATATATGCACACACAAATACACAATTTCTTTGGACTAAAGTCCTCGGAAAAACCCAACTTGGGAAAACCGGTGTAGCAGCTGAGGGTTTTAATATTATGCAGTAGTAAATATGAGTACAAGACCATGGATGCTCAAATCTAGCAATCCATATAGAGAAATGACTGACAATAAATCTAGTGAGAAAAATCTTACTCCCACTGGTGATCTAACACTGACCTTGGCTCAAGTTGAGCTGCTCTTTGCTGCCTCTAGGCAATCATTGCATCAGCCTACTCTGTACTGCGTCCCATAACTCGGAACTGCTTCCCTCTCGTTATCTGATCAGTTGCTATCTGGAAGATGGATCCTCCTGGCCTCTGGAGTCTCTCTCCGGCTTCTAGCACTGAATCACTGCTTCTCCTCGGCGAAATACAGAATCCCCTCTGAAGCACTGCGCTCCCTCTGTGTGGCTTTGTGATGCCTCTCTATGGCACTCACTGCCTCTTTGTAGTGCACTCACCGGAACTAGAAAAAGTTCCTCCGGCCTTACTATCCCTGCCACTCTCTCACTACTTTGAGTTCACTAGCTCTCTCCAACAACTCAGTGCTACTCCTTAGGAAATCGATCTGCCAGTGAAATCAAATTGTTGGTCTATGTTCTCCAAGCCCCAGTGTCTTCTTATAATCTCTCATTGAGACATCAACGACCATGATTAAAACTTAATCGATGGCTAAGATTAACTAGAATTCGATCCATGTCTTTTTCTAGAAGATTCTCACCATGACTTAATTAATACCCTTTAATTAATCATATTCCCTAAGTTTAGACTTAGGAAACATTAAAAACTGATTAATTATTTTAATTAAGTCATCTCTAGGTAGAATTTCAAAAACAATTTCTTGGTTTTAGAGAATACATGTATTTTAGCCTCTCCACCAAATTTCATGGCTAGAACACATATGATGCTACAAAAACTAACACACCCTTGATAGATCAGTGCCTTAATCTTTGGGAGAATGGAGTCTATGATGAATACGAGTAGGATTTCTTGATTCCCAATCAAGCAAGCCTCAATATCAATTCACTAGCCTTCTAGGTCAAGAAGAAACAACCTTGCAACTTTTATACTTCGATATGCAAAGGAAATGGCTTATCAAGGTCAAATTCTTTGATAGAATTACGCCTAGGAGATTTCGTTCATATTACATGGCCCATACATTGAGAGATGTTATAATAGAGACAAATTCCACAATCTTAAGCAGTGAATGCATGCAACAATTAGCCCTAGAACAACAAAAATCCCAGTCCAACGTATATGACAAAAGTAAACAAGAATAACATTAAAACACATGTACTTACATATAATAGAGTATATCCAACCATTCACAATTGACAAGAAAGAAGCTCCTAGAGAAGATAGACCAATATCCACACATCAAAATTCATCCATAAAGCTCCAATTCATCCTCTAGAAAAAGTGCAAAAATCTCAATAGAGAGAAGTGATCCAAACCAAAGTGATGATGAACAAAACAACTCATCTCACCTGTATTTATATAGAACTTAGGAGTTTGAATTGGCCTCCTTGGCCTACATAAGCCCCAAAAATTAAAATAATGTTTTAATAATTCAACTTTTGGTGACAAGCCAACCAAACTAGTTCATAAATGAAAAAGTAAGTCTCTCAAGAGGTCAAAAATAATCTATGCATGTCGTAGGGCCCTTTAAGAGGCCTAACGAGGTCCATGGGTGCCACAATGAAGAATAAGACCCTCAAAAGCAGTGGACAAGGGCTTGTCATTTGGAGCACCACAGGTCATTACAAGGGGCCAACCCCTTGTCCACTGCTTTTGAGGGTCTTATTCTTCATTGTGGCACACAAGTATCCTCATGGGTCTTATTCTTCATTGTATGAGGATACTATGTGGATTCTAGAGTTTCACTGCTTTTGAGGGTCTTATTCTTCATTGTGGCACACAAGTATCCTCATGGGTCTTCAAACAAATTGAAGATGCCTGTAGATTATCAACAAGGGCTAGGATGATAGTGTAGGTGATGCCACATCATCATGCAAGTCCTGGATCATCTGCCAAGTGTATGCTGTAAGTTTGGGGCCAGTTAAGCATGATGGATTAGGTGCATCCTCCTCGTCTAATAAGTGAACCATGAGCAATTCTTGAATGGCTGTGGGGATCCATGGAGTGCAACCTGTTGTTGTGGAGGCCCATGGCTCTCAACACCATTGTTTTAAGAATCGGCTCGCTCGGATCCGATTCAACCGAGTTGGTCCGAGTCAAGCCCTCACCGGGTTGAGTCAGCCATCAAACCGGTTTGTTTGACCGGTTTATTATTGAGCTCGCTGAGTTATCGAACAACTCAGCAGGCTCGGTAATAATCCAGCCGGCTCGGTCGAGTTTGAGCCTACTTGGCCGGCTCGGTAACAGTGGCCTGAAAACTCAAAAAAAAAGATTTTTTTTTACTTGCTTTTTGATGAAGATATTTGTGTTAAAAGCTGGTGGACACATGAATTCCACATTAGTTGACTGTTTTCATAGGTTGTTTACTTGTTCACACGGTTTCCTGTGGCATGAATCGTTTAGTTCTTGAAAATAGAAAGTGATGAGTTTGGTGCTGACAATTTGATAGGATTTAATGTTGTGAACTTTTTGCCAAGAACTTGAAATCTCCTGTAAGAATGGAGCAAGACATCTGTTGCCTTCATTGTATAAAATTCCTAAAGAAACAATGTGAATTTCTAAGTAAACAATGATACTATCTAAGAACCATGTAATAAAGAGGGCACATGAAATTGAAATGCTGATCAGACATATGATCGTAGTTAGAATATTTATAGGTGCAATTCTCTCTTGGAAGATGGCAGTGTATCTATATACATATTACAAAGTTGATGGGAACAAACTTGAAGTTGCCCCAAGGGATTCTAAAACTAGAGAATAGCCACAAAATATTCTGTGGGGTGTAGATGGGTCTGTCATGACTGCATGTAGATGTGGATGCAGAAGTTTTGGCATTACGGATCCTATATCTTGATTTGTGTCACATACAAATTGCTTTTGTAGTTCTTCACATGAATACATCTTTAACATCCATCTTGGTGAGATGGTCTAAGATGATTGATGAGGGTATAAGATTAAAAATGAGTTACAAACTATGAAGCTTGTAGATATGCTACCAGTGGTTGATCTAGATGATCTTGGCTCCTCTAGCAGTAGCCACTAGCCAGTAGTACTGGTCACAGTTTACTTTTGTTGTAGAGGCCATTTCTAGCCTCCTTGGTTATGTGTTTTTGTTTTGATCTCTATATCATCATCATGTATGTATTGGACAATGCACTAGGTGCCATTTTGATATAATGGATATATTTGTGAGCCTACTTTGATCATATGTTGTTTTCTATCTATATTCTAATGCTGTGTTTGGAAACATGAATGAAAATCTTTAAAATTACGTTTTTTTTTTTTTAATGTATTTTTTACAATGACCGAGTCATTGAAATCGCACCGGCTGAGTCGATATCGAGTTGGAGTCGGAGTCGGAGTCGGAGTTTTAAACATTGCTCAACACTAACCGTACATGTGCCAATGTAGCCCTGGAGGATTAAGACCTTGTATAGGGAGACCAAACCTAAGATGGAAACTATCTATAATCCTGCATAAGATCAAATGCGTCCCCTAGCCTTCCGGTACAACAAGTCATTAGATAAATCGAGTAAATGAGCTTACCTAATCATGGACCACAAGTGGGGACTTCATAATGGCCTGCCTTTCCATAATGGGCTTCAGGATGTGCCAATGTCTCCTAAACTCCAAATGGGGTTAACTAATAATCCTAATAGGTGGTTTCTATTTCTAAAGGGGATAATATAGTTAAGTTACATCCCGTTAAAAGGTGGTTACATGTGGGAGATAGGTGAATGAAGTAGGGAATGAGAAGGTGCAGCCCTAGGTCACATGCTGGGGTACAAGGGTAGCTAATAAGAGGGAAGGCTACACTTGGGTTTATAATGTATAGGAGAGAGCAATCGTGGTACAAGATGTATAAGATATAATAGTGAATTCCCCCTTTTAAGGTGGGCGGTTCATTGCCCACCAGGGGTTGGGACAATCATGGGTTCCTATATGATGAAGGAGGCTCATAGAACCTATAGGAACCAAGGTGATGGTCATGATGATGGGGTAGAGCTCATGCATTGGCTTTTGCCCACGTGCTAAAGGTGTTGGTCCCACCCATCTTTTGCATTTTATGGCACATTTTCCTTTTGAATGTGGCAAAATACGCTTTTATCTCTTTTTAGTTGCATCAACCTCCGGGCTTCATTCCAGGCCATAACCTAAGGTGTGGGCAAGGGGAAGGGGCATGCTAACCCTATGTGGACCCAATGGGGGAATGTGGACCCAGGTGGGAGAAGTGATGAATGGAATAATAATGAATGGGAAGAGGGTAATATAAGTGGATAGGGGAGTGAGACCACATAATCAAAACTAGGGTTTCTCGTGAAATACCATCCCTAGAGCCAAATGGTCAGTAAAAAGATCCCACGGGACTAGAATCCAAGGTTAATGCTTAAAAGGGCTCTAGGGGACAAGAGCACAGACCTAGCCCATCCTTTCCGCCGAATCACCCTATTAATCCATGCCCAGAAGTATCCATGATAAACAAATTACGATACTCAATTTCTAAATGACAAGGCATACCTTTAGGTTCGGGAGGCCCACCTTTAGACATACAATCATGGTAGATGGGCGAGGGACCACATGGCTGGCTCAGGTGGCAGAGAAATGGCACAATGAGGTCGTTGGTGGCTGCAAGGGGCTGCTGGTTGCCGACTGAGGACCATCTTGGAGAATTTTTTTCTCCTAGGGATATTACCCACAAAATGGTGGGTAACACTTGCCTCCAATTGGGACGTGATTTCTCAAAGAAGTGGGCAAAGCTACTCGAACGGGAGGTCACGAGAACTCCAACTATCTCTTGGCTATTGTAGACTTGTCACTTGCACATATAATAGATGGAAAAATACGGGGCAACATGCTTTTGCGGCCTCTCATGATCACACATGCTTAATGTTAGGCCATAAATCAATAGAAAAATAAAATATGCAAATTTTAATTTAGATGCATCTAATCTACCATGAGAAATATCATATGATGTTAGTTCTAATGAGAAAATGAGCATGCAATGCATCCTATCCTAACATGCATATAGTAAGGCTAATACTAAGTTTAATCATAAAGTGTTAAAATTAGCAACTAGGGCCAAACTCCACATGGGTCATCTTATTTATGGTAGCTGATATTTTTCTTGGATTCTTGTCATCAAGAGGTGTAGGATTGATCTAAAGATCATTCGATTCCGATAAGTATTACGGAGATATGAATTTATTTATGTTATGAAACAATTCGTCAAGGTCAGCCAACAACCAAATAACCCCCATTTGTGCTCAATGTTTTAGTATAAAAGGAGGTGGCTTGATAGTCATTTAAACACACACTTCACTCTTGATTTCTCTCCACTTGTTTTGGGTTTTAGTGGCAAGAGAAATCTAAGATGATGAAGCCCTAGACGCAGGAGGAAAGGACATGTTTTGACCGCAGTAAAGAAGGCGTATATACGCTCTCCTAAATAGAGGTATGATGTCCTAACCGCAGTCCAGTCTAGGAGTTGAAACCACTGTCTAAGTTGTGCACTAATCTGCAATCAAGGAAGGGCTAACGCTGCCTTAAACGCAATCTTAAAGGAAGGGTTATGGCCTAGCTTTGGAGGAGCCATCGTTGATGTAACACGTGCCCTAGCCACAGTCTATACATAGCTGAACGTAGACAAGATAGAGACCTAAACGCAAACCTAAACACAGTCACCTTAACCCTGTTCTAGGCTGCATTTTATGGAGGGTTTCATGTGCCCTAAACTGCTGTGAGAAGAGATCTGAATGGCTCCTTATATGTAGTCTCATGACTGCCCTAGCCGCAGGAAAAGAGAAGGTTACAGGTGCCCTTGAAGCAGTCCATTAGGAGTACTGTTTAGGAGGTCTGCTGTATCAATTGAAATACCCTTCTGACCCAATCAGTGTGGGAGTGACTGTGTAGGCTTTCAATTACTCAATACCCTTAGCTTCTTTTATTGACTTATGGTAAGAGAGAGCCGCCGTGGAGGCCAAGATATTTTGAACTTGTCGAGGCGGGATCTTGCGGTAATGAATTATGTACGTAATTACACAAATGACTAATTGAAAAAGAATAAGAGTAGAAATTCAAGGCGTTATGATGCAGCGTGGAGGGAAACATCTCATTGGCGGACAATTGCAATCATTAGGAGCAATTCTGGGCCAGTTTTAATGGGTTGTTAGGGACATTGGTTAGTACCCTAACTAGTCCCAGAATTGCAGCATTGCAAGTTCAAGAGTTAACATTTCTATGGGTTAAATGTTGCTGCATTAATGATGATTGGAAACTATCTGGGATATGTTTGCTACAAGGGTTTCATTGTGCTAGGCCACAGGCTGTAGCACCATAGCAAGGGCTGCTAAGGGCAGTTAAGGGTGTGCAACACTTTGATAATAAATGCTGCAATGAGATGCAACATGATGGGCACAGTAAGGTACAATGTGATGATGCAGCTCAAGGAGGTGCAGCATGACGATATGGTGCAACAGTATGATGTGTGCAACATGATGGTATGGTGCAGCAGTATGATATGTGCAACATGATGATATGGTGCAACAATACGATGTATGCAACATGATGATAAGGTGCAACAATATGATTTGTGCAACATGGTAATGAGGTCGATGACTGGGTGTAGCATAGTGAGGTGCAACATGGTGATGGAGTCACCTTGGATCAGTGGAAGCAGTATGCCTTCAACTCAACTCAGATCAGCTACCTCATATGCTATCTTCTTAGAGAAGATCTCTGCTCTTATTTAGATAAGTCAAAAGGTTGACTTTTGATGTATATGTATTATCTCTCTCTCTGCTGAACTATTGAAGAACATGTAAGAAAAATTGATCAAGGGTTTCCCCACATTGGGGTTTGTCCCTAGCTAGTGCCACATCTTGTGTTCTCTTGTCTTGGCTTGTTTTCTGGGATTTATGTTTATGTTCTATCTGCATTTTACTACCATGCTAAATGTGATTGCTAATCTGGAATTGATATTGAGCTAATATGGAAAATTGAGCTAATATGTGACTACGGATAGGATTGCGAGGATTCTTAAGAAGCACAATGTCCCTGCAACCTTTAGACCTATTAACACCATTCGTAAGTCCCTCAGATCTGTGAAGGATCCTATCGACCCCAAGGACATGAAAGGTGTTTATATTATTCCTTGTTCATGTGGGGCCCCCTATATCGGTGAGACTGGTCGCTCCATTAACCAAAGGAATAGTGAGCACGCAGCAGACCTCAAGCATATGAGAACCAAGTCTTCCGCTTTAGCAGAGCATGTGGAGAAAACCAATCACCATGTCTGCATCGAAAAAGCTGGTGTGATTGCTAGAGTGTCGCAATTCCATCACTGGAAATTTAGGGAAGCCCTTGAGATTGAAATAAGGCTGAACAATCTCAATAGAGAGGATGGCTGGAAAATCAGTAGTTGCTGGGTCCCAACCCTCTCCTCCTAATCGTTTTTCTCCCTTGAGTGTTTTTTTTTTTCAAGCTCCTTGATTCTTAAATTAAAATTAATATTTTTTTTTTCAGCTCTTTGATTCTTAAGTTAAAATTAAATAATTTTTTTTGTTTTCTTTATTATTATTTTTATTTTTAATTTAATTTTTTTAATTTTTTACTATTTATTTATTTTAATTTTTAATTTTTATTTATTTGTTATTTTTTAACCTCTTTGATTCTTAAATTAAAATTAAGATTTATTTATTTAATTTTAATTTTAATTTTTTATTTTTTTTCAAGCTCTTTAATTCTTAAATTAAAAATTAATATTTTTATTTTTATTTTATTTTTTTTTCTCAAGCTCTTTGATTCTCAAATTAAAATTTTATTTTATTTTATTTTTATTTATTTTTTAAACTAATATACTAATTTTTTACCCTTAATAAACTATTAAGTAAATATTTTTATCAGGATATTCTTTGACTATGAATATGAAACTTATTTATTTATTTATATATATTTTAAAATAGAATTAACTATTTATAGAATATTCTATTTTTAACTTATACAACTGACTAATATTTATATAACCTCGTTGATTTAAATTATTTAAATCTCCCTTTATCTGATATTTTATTTAAAATATAATTAACCTATATTTATTTAAAATATATAGTTTTTTTTTTTTTTTTTGGTTTTCAGTAAAATTAAACTATTTCTATTGAGTAAAATATAGTACAATCAAGAAAGACACGAAACCTGCAGACCGGAAATGATGAAACTATCAACCTCGGTCCCGGAGAAGGAGTGAACCAATCACGGAGCTACAACAAATAACTTGAGAGCAAAAACTGACTTTTACCCCACAGGGGCAGAAACTTCAACACGGTGTTTTTTCCCTTTCTTTTTATTGACTTTTGTCCAGCCATCATGGGGAGTATGAGCTAAAACAACTTGAAGACTGGAATTCTCCATCAGGGGGATCTCCTTATCTGATTCAGAAGAGGAGGTCTCATGGACGCGTTTATGGGAGATTGCTGTGATAGAGGTGTGCGCAGTAGTATCTGTGGACGGATCCATCGTTTGAGGCGCCTGGTCCGATTTTGAATCTCTCTCCTCATCTTCCGAGCTTGAGGAATCAGAGCTCACTGCTGGCGGCGGAGAACAAGGGGTCCAACGCTTGGGTTTGGTCTTTGCAAAGTTGCCCTTTTTCGATTTTGCAGTCAGCGATGGGCAGGAATGCTGCAGGTGCCCTGTTAGGCGACAGTGGCGGCAGCGGAAGGCAGTGTTTTCGTAATCCAGGTTCTGGGTCCAGACAGAGTCATTGATCTTGAGATTGATTTGCTCTGGCAGTCCCTTGCTTAGATCTAGCTCCACACATATTCTAGCATATGTGTAGAGACCTTGATGTTCCCGCTTGTAATCTCCCATTAAAAAGCTACCCAAGGTGTTGCCTATGCTCCTATAGACCGCTGTATGCCACAGGTGAACTGGAAATTTTGGAAGTCTGATCTAGACAAGGGCTTTGGTGATGACTGCAGAAGCTGGGTCAAAATCTGAGAAGAATGGAGTTAAGAAGAGTCTTGCTGTACCCATGAAGTTTGAACCAATGACCTTCTTCTAAGGCCTTTTCGTAGTGCTTAGGACTGTCGAACAGAACTATAAAATATCCTTTTGCGCAGAAGCAAACCTTGCAGTGGTGAGTCCAATTGTCATTGATCCAGTTATAAAGATCCTTAGAGCGAGGCCAAAGGCCATTGAATCTGCAAATGATGGCCCTTTCAACAAATTTTTGAATGTCATCTGCAAGGTGAGGGTGGGAGATCTCAACAGAGGGAACCTCCTCTAACTTGTCAACCAAAAAAGGCTTGGGTTTGGGAGGTTCAGGGGAAATGGGTATCTTAGAGTGTACTGCAGCTTTGTAGGAGTAGGGAGGACCAGAAGAAGATTGACCTGCATCGCCACCTCTCAAACGAAGGGAAAACACTAAAGAGCTATTGTTTTTTATGTTGTAAGAAGAGAGGGGAAGAGGATCATCGAGTTGTTTGCCTTGAAATATAAGTCTCTGTAGGGCAAAGGGGATCCCGAATCAGTGTTCTAGATTTACTTTGAGATTCTGCACCAGATCTGAAGGGTATACCCATTGCAGAATGGTCTTGCCTGAGATCTGTGTGATTTGAACCTGAAAGGGGGCAGAGAAATTTTCAAAAAGTTTCTATAGCAACACAGGGCCAGAGGCTTTTGGGTCTCCTAGCTCTTGACGCGCTGGAGGCGGAGGGGGAGGAAAAAGCTTCTACCGTTGGTAGCTTTCGCTCCAGCCCAGATCCACTGCAAAGGATAGGGCTGCAGATCTGTAGAGAGGCCGCTGATCATTTGCGTCGTATCCACCGGTACCGTTGCCCCCTTTGAAGTCACCGCCCTGGCACATGAACCCGGGGATCACGCAGTGGGACGACGAACCCTTGGAGTGCAGAGGCTTGCCTGCGCTGCCGAGGCCATTCGCGCCGGTACACAACGCGCGAAAGTTCACAGCTGTCTTCGGCCCCACATCCGCATAGAGCTCCATCACGATTTCACCCTCTTCCTCATTGATTTGCCCGAGAAAACCAAATCGATCAGCATAGGAACGTCGGAATGGGGGTAGGAGATCGACTGGCCGCAAAGCCTTCTCGCCATCTCGAGCAGCCCTCCCTTGTTTGACTGATCCTCCGGCGTCGGTATGAACTGCGGCTCGAGAGAGGGAAAGGTTTGATCTATGCTTTGCAACACTGATTCCTTGCAGCGCAGAACTGTTACGGCTTAGAATCCTAGCTTCCTGGTCGGCGGGGGCACCAAACTTTCCCTCTGAAACCCTAGCCATCGCACTTCCTTGAGCCAAATATAGTTAACTATTATCTAAACTCACTTATTTTAATATATATTTATAAAAATGGTCAATTTACGTTTATTTTAAGAAGAAAATTAATAACCGAATTTAACTGATTTGAATAATAATAATAATAAAAAAAAAAATAAAAATAAATAAATAAATAAATAAATATTTTGGTCTAACTAGCCGTTTCCCGGTCAAATCGAGCTGTCATTATTCTAGCCGTTACCTGGATATTCTGCCCGATCTATTTATAATGCATAGCAAGATCTGCGCATTCAACTTGTCCTGACGATGAACCACACTGGTTAGTTCGAAACGTGTTGACAAAATTATCTCTATGTGATTTTCGCCAAAAATTCTTCTCTAAATAGAACATACCTAAAATTAACATGGTATCAGAGCTGAGGTGAAGACAAAGCCCAAGCAAGAGTGTAAGAGCAATCACCGAAGACAGTTAGAAAGGAGAAAAAGGCTCAATGGGTTCCTCACCCCTCTTCAAATTCACCAAGGGGGAAGTTGAAGCTGGGAATATTATCCGAGTGTCGTAGCAGAAGCTTTTGATGGCTTACCTAAAGATCACTTCAATGGGAAGTCCGGATCCAAGGGTGGAAGGAAAAAGGAAAGGTAGATGCCTTGCTTGCAATAAGTTCGGCCATTATGTGAAGGGGTGTTCGAATGGTAGGGACACATCACTTGATGTTGATAACAATCATTCTAGGGACATCTTCAATGATCGGAGGAATGACATGCAACACAAGTCATCAAGGAAATGGCTGACTCTTCAAAGAAAGCAAGGAACCCCGGGTATGAAGAATCAAATGTTGTTTCTGATAAGTTAAAGGAGTATTATCTTATATTGGCTCTCTCCACTACTTCTCCAGACTCTTTGGGAATCTTGCTTATTGATTGTGGTGCTTCAAGGCACTTCATCGGATAGAAGGAAGCTCTCTCTGAATTTGGTAGAGATGGAAACTGTTGGACACCTAATCCTAAAGGGTTAGCGTGGAAGCCGAATGGACAAGCAGTCCAAGGGACCTTGGGATGTGAATCCCAACGGTCACCATATTGTACTATAAATGTACATCTTTTGTGAATAAAAATGTACTGAATGATTTATCTTTCCTATTGTTTTCCTAATTGTTTTCCCTCACCATGTCTGTTTAACATGGTATCAGAGCCATGATGTGTGGCCTGTGTAGTTGCCTTGAATAGTGCTGACTTCTGCTCCTCTGTCCCACACCTGAAGCTGCATACCTGAATGAAACGCAAGCTGCCTGAAGACTCTTTTTCTGAAGACTACTAGTGTAATTGCTGGCTCAGTTGGAGGAGTTGCGTTGATAGCAGTAGCGCTAGTGCTGCTCATAACGTACTCTACAAATTCTGTTGAAGCCTGACAGCTTACCTAACCGTGGTAACGTAGTCTCCCTTTCCGCTAACATGAAACTCTTCGTTTGTTTCGTTTAACTCTCCTTTTGGTCTGCGGGTCATTCATAATGAATTCTGAATGTAACGTATAAGAACCTGCAATGATAATTCTGAATGTAACGTATAAGAACCTGCAATGATAATTCTGAATGTAACTGTTTTGAGAACCTGCAATAAGAACCCGCGGTATGGTATTCTGAATGTAACGCCTGAAGAAGAGTCGAGTTCATCATTATTTACTGAAGATCGAATTATTGCTGAGACCGACTGCATTTGTGGGAGACCGAATTCATTTGCTGGGATCGATTCATTTTACTGAAGCCGAGATATCATTGCAGAGGTCGAGACCTTGTCCTCATTGGGTAGAATATTGTTATGGTCTTGAGGGCCTAATTTGTCGTAACCAAGGACCCATGAGTTGCTAGGTTAATTATCATTTTTTCAGAGAAGAGTTCCATGTTGTAAACGCTGCCGTGTATGACAATTCCTGTGGTGAATTCAATAAAGTTCTGATTTGCCCCATGGGCGCTTGCGCACCCCTCTGTAGTGCTTTGCAGTGTGGGAATCCTCATGTCTCTCTCTTTTCGCGACTTTGGCGGTGAAGCGGCAGTTTCCTGAGGGCGGGAACACCTATCACTGTCATCTTCTATTTTTTCTCTTGCATTCCAAGGAACTCTGAGAGTTCAGCTCCTCTGGGGGAGAATTGAGAGTTTCGGATTCCATGCTCAACCATCATCTAAGGCTGGGAAGCCTTTCAAAATTTTTTTTTTTGTTGAAATCGTGTGAACTAATCACTGCTTGCGCCATATCATCAGTTTCATACTTTCTGCCGCTGCCCTCTTCAATTGCGCCGTGGTTCCATTTGATCTGGGCCTCGTCCTCCTCTCTTGATATTCTTCCGACCTCCATACTTCCACGAATCTGATTGTGCCGAGTGACCTATTTATATTCTCAAAATAATTGTTGTGAATAAGATTGCTATGGCAAACTGTGGAATCTACCAGAAGTAGCTTCAGTGGCCTGCTCAATGCCCACAACTCTAATATAGGGCTGCCTGATCGCAACAGCCCCCCTATGAACGGAAGAATTGTTTGCTTGGTAGATACTATAAATTCCCAACACAGTCACTCGAGTGCCAGGAACGATAGACTGCACCAAGTTCCGATCCACGGCAAGCAGCATATTCGCTACGTTTGTTGAGTCCAGTCGGCCTTTCCTCTGAGATAGATATGTGCATATCATCTGAGGCAAATTTTGTGGGTGCGTCTGAGGCTAATCCGTTGTAGCCAGACATATTCAATACATATTCTGCGTTGAATGTTTTTAAAGGGTCCATATGGTATCGAAGATCACCTAGAGGCAGATATACACCCAGGAGCAGATATTCGCCGAGACGAAGAACTCCTCCAAGGTATCATTCTCGACGTCGATCTCCAAGACGAAGGCAATGGTCACCCCCTCCTAACAGGAATACTGGTATTGGTAAACCGGGAAACAACTTATTTATAGCAGGGTTTAGTTTTGATACCACAGAGAGGGATTTGGAGCGAAAGTTTAGTAGATTTGGTCGTGTTACTGATGTCCGTGTTGTTCTAGACAAGAGGTCTGGGGATTCTCGAGGTTTTGGGTTTTTAACACTTGAGCGAGATGAGGATGCAGATGCTGCGATAAGGGCACTAGACCAAACTGAGTGGAATGGTCGGATTGTTCTTATTGAGAAGGCGAAGACACCCACTCGTTACTGAATAAAGTTGATAGTTTTGTCTAGGAATTTTTACTAATTGCTTTTAGTGATATTTATATTTTTATCAGAGAAATTTAAGGTTTTGAACTTGACAGAGTACCCAAAGCCCTATCAGGAATCAATGATCATATATGATAAGTGACACTCAACGAACTCGTGTTCCATTTCAAGCAAATACGACCTAAGTTTTGGGTGCACGAGAATTTCACATGATACCAGTTATTTTCTGAACTTATTTTGCAGATCGGGTTTCAGATGGTCATAGTGAAGTGTTTAACGAACATTATTTCTTTTATTTTAATGAAATATTGACACCTGTATCGATGGAAAGTAAAACCATGCATGCGGGACAACACAACCTTGGGGAATATTGTAAGCATTCTTGATTCTTTCCAGCAACTTGTAATCCACTTCACATCCCCATTGCTGCACGAGAAACAATGTTATTCTCACCTGGAGAACGAGAGTTTGTCAGTAATTAAATCGCTGACCAACAGCCAAGTTCCAAGAAAATTTTGCTACCACAGTGTCAAGGGATCAGCGGAAACCAAAATTGTTGTATACACAGGAGAGAAGAAATTCTCTGGTGCATGTATGGGCATATTTTTGATAGAGTTCGCGATGTTTTAAATTTTCAAATTGACTGTGTATGCATTGGGCTAGCAGCCAGAGATTTGTTATTGTCGGAGATTTGTTATTGACTGTGGAATGCTTTTAGTCTTTGCATCATATTTGGATTTTTGATTAAAGTAATGCTCCATTTTTAAGAAGCTTGAAATATCTGTCCAAGAAGCTTTTTGAGGAACTCAAAGTATCATTAAGACATTGCATTTTTTGGAAAATGGATCAAATTGGTGAAGTATTAGAGTTTTTGAAAACTCTAATACAATTTGCTTCTAATGACACATTCCAAATCAGCAAAGTTTCTCTCACAGACATTTAGGTCTGTCTTCAAAATGCAAAGGAAAAGATTGATTTTTTGCAGCTTGAAACTCAGCTACAGCAAGAAGAGCTACATCAAAATAGACACCATTCTGAACCTGTTTTTGTTCAGAACATTGAGACAACCACCCATCAGCAGCATGTTACAGTTCATTCAGATTTAATACCAAACAAAGCAGCAAGGTTACATGTAGATGCAGAAGTTCAGTCTGCACTTCCCAAGCCCATCATCAGACCTTGGGAACAGCTTGTCCACAACAAGCACAAAACTGGTCTTGGATATGACAAGGACTTGTCCTTTCATATTCCAGACTACTCAAAACCCATTCAGTTTCAGAGTGTTGGATTCATTCATGATAGTTCACCTGCTCCTCATGACAATTCAGCTCTAGCTGTTCCAGACTCTGCTCCTCTTCCATAGCAACAACAACAACAGATCATGAAATGCCAACACTGTGACCGAGTTGGCCATTTGAAAGATCACTGTTTTGATCTTCATCCATGTAAGCACTGTCATAAAACCAGTCATTCTTCACACAGATGCTTCAGAAACAAACGTCCTGCAAGAAAAAAGATTTATCTAGGATGGATCGCTTCTTGGCAATGGGCATCAACATCCAAGAAGATATTCCAAACACATGTCATAACTTGCTCCAGAATATTGAACAGTCTTGCAGCTGAGTTTTCTCCATCATCTCACCTTGTATCTGACAGGGGGGGAAATGATGGTCATTTACAAGCTTCAAAGTCACATCAAGCGAGCTTGAGCCACAACTTGCCACACCAGTTTCAGAGTTGTAGCCAGAGACAAAGGAACATGCCTTCGGTTGGCAATCTGGGACACTTCCTCTAGCAGAAGACTTCAGCTTCTTGCCAGTTTTGGAAGAGTTCCGGGAACAAAATTGAGAACACTTCCTCTAGCAGAAGACTCCAGCTTCTTGCCAGTTTTGGAAGAGTTCCAGGAATTGCATTAAGCATTCCAGAGTTGTTGGTCATCCTTAAACCATCACAGGTTGAGACTTCCCTTTCAGGTTGAAGTTTTACCTTTTATGCGGGGTGAGACCTCCCTTTTATGGTTGAAGGTTTCCCTCTTTAAAACAATAGGATCACTTCCTCTAGCAGAAGACTTCAGCTTCTTGCCAGTTTTGGAAGAGTTCTGGGAACTTCACTAAGCGTTCCAGTGTTGGTGGCCATCCTTAAACCACCGCCCTATTATACCAACATTTCAGAGAGCACAT